>CAUYQG010028188.1:0-36420 GCA_963574415.1 Tarsius wallacei | reverse complement strand
ACACACACACACACACACACACACACACACACATCAACCCTACCCAATTGGAAGGTGCCCAAGTCACTGATGAAACATTTGGCTCAAGTCTTCAAAATAGTACACAAATAGATAAATGGCTTTTTTTTTCCCTTATAGATTTTAATATCCTGTTCTTTATAAATGACTTTCAGACTCATTTTATATTATGGTTACCTTCTGAAAATGTATTATATCCTAATAGCCAGGATTTTTTTTCTTACCTCCAACCCCAGCTTTTTGGTTTGGTGCTGATTTTTTACGTTGAGACATTAATTTAAGTATTCTGCTTGTCAGTGGATGAGTGAATGAATTATTCATTTTATTATGAAACATAAATTTTAAAGAACAGCATTATAACTTCTTTTTATATGCCAAAAATAATAGATCATTCCAGAAGGCATTATGGCACCCTTTATCTAACACAGGGTGCACTTTTGAAAGCTGTGCCAAACTAATATGTTTTAGTATAACTATAACTGTGAAACGTCAAAGGAACCCAGTTCTAGTTAGTATCTAAATAACAAAAATATAAGCTATACCTAAATTAGGTAACATTAGAATTATATGACTACTATTAACATTTAGCAGAGCAAATGCTTCAAGCAAAACCAATATGTTAAACAGTGTTTCCTATTCATAATCATAACCCAAATCCTCACTTGTCATATTAAAATGTCATACTCATGAATACGTGATGGATATGAATTAAGAAACACAATTGTCATAAAATAATCTCAACGTTAATCACAATTTATTCTAACTAAAGAACCCACTACCATGTTCCACACATCTATAGAAATGTGCATACCTGGACTGAATGCAATCAATATCAATTCAAGGCATACCATCTACAGTGTCTGACTTTCCAGAGGACTGTTACACATTGTAAAGGTGCTTCCCCATAGTGAAGCATTTTAATATATCTTATACTGGTTATTTTTTTTTCTATACGCTATGGTTTCTGCTAAACATCACAAAAAAACACACATTTTTAATGTGTTCTTATAAATTCCAGCCTGCATCACCCCTTACCCAAACTGTTCTCTCTGGTTAAGAGCAACAAGACTTCAATAGACTCAATAGATAATGTGCATATTACTTTCTGGCCGATCTTTATTTTTAAATATTAATAAAAGGGAACATGAAAGATACTCATTACAGACTGAGAAACAGTCATTACAATGGTGGAGATAGATGTACTCAGTGACAGAGAAGTGAATGAACCTAGGCAGTTAAGACGACTCAGGAGCATGAAAAGCCATGCTGATTATTTTAATTTCCTAAACTCTTTAGTGTTCTGAAAGGCTGTTTAAAACTTCATATTCTTTCACATTTGTCTGTTGCTATTATCTTGTCCAAAGCTCTCACTCACCTTCATGCTCCCCAGAAAGACTGTTAGCATCAAACTAGGAAGATTTAATCAGAGTTTATTGCTTGAGATAAAAAGACTGCCATATTTCTTATCTTTTTATTAAATTTACAAACTTGGGCATCCACATTAGGGATCAAAAGGTGATTGTTCGTTTCTCCTACTGGAATGCAATGTTATGCTTCTCATATAATAAAAAGCCCCTTCCTTTGATTTGGTAAAGAGAAACAGGACTTCTTTTTACTGGAGCGGGGCCCAGGAACTTTCTCGAGATTATATTCAGGAATGATAATCTCTTTAAACAACAAAAAAAGGTAAATGCAAACATGTGACTCTTGCTCATGGATATATTACAAAAGCAAAGTAATCACACTACGCTCCTGGAGCACAAAGATAATATTGTTGATTCAGAAGGCAGATGTTAAAATAATTTAGAATACATACAATGATGACAAAAATTAGAACTGCCCTTAACACAGTTTTATTACCCCCAGGTTAGAGCTCAAAGGAAAGTGCTAGACGTACCTTCTCCAAATAATTTTTCCTTTATAATGGCTGTCAACTGTCACTTTTGAGATAGTCATATGTTCTAATTTGGTAACTTGTGAATTTCAAAACCACTGGATGTATTCATTCTTTTTTCTTTTCTTTTCTTTTCTTTTTTTTTGGATATGGTATCTTGCTATGTTGTCCAGGCTAAAGTGCAGTGACTATTCACAGGTGTGATCATAGTTCACTATAGCCTCAAACTCCTGGCCTCAAATGGTGACTGGGCCTACATAGGTATGCCAACATTCCCAGCTTGGGTGCATCCACTGATTGTCCACCAACACCGTAGTAGACACTAGTGAAAAGAAAGCTATGAATGTAATCCAAAATGACACTTGGTAGTATTAACATATTATTCTTAATGACAAGAAAATTACAAGTATGCAAAAGATAATGGTCATTTTTCTATATTACCTCTTAATAATAACCATGTTTGCTGAACCCGTTAGCTGCCAGGCATGTTACATACATTAGTCAAATAGGATGGGCATTATCTGATATGAAAACTAACAATTAAGTTCACAAACTCACCCCAGAAAAAGTGCTACATGCCTATTGCTGAATATCATTATGGTCACCTTCAAAGAACTCCCCTAGGGAAGCTATTCACCAATGCCAGCACTTAGTCCACCCATCAAAGTAATTTTGGAAATCTTTTTATGAAATGGCCATTAGAGCTATCCTTGTATTATACTTGATGTCCTAAATGTCACCAAAATGTCTTCCTTTCAATATTTCCCTTTTCTCTGGGTAAATAAAAATGTCATTGGGGCCAGATCATGTGAGTAGGGAGGATGTTCCAGTACAGTTATTTGTTTACTGGCTAAAAACTCCCTCACAGATAGTGCTGTGTGAGCTGGTGCATTGTCATGATGCAAGAGCTCTTTCGGGACCATTTTTGCACATGCCTTTCTCATACCAAGATTTTCAGTTAAGATTTTTCTAACTGTTTCTCTATTGATGTTTATTTGGTCTTCTATGCTTCTCACAGTCAGCCAATGATTTCGATGCACAATTCAACAAAGTTTTGCAATGTTTTCATCAGTTTTGCTTGTTACTGGCCATCCTGACCTCTCTTCATCAGTAACACTTTCTCTCCCCTCAGAAAAACATTTAATTCATTTGAACACTGTCGTTTTCTTCATGGCATTATTTCCATAAACTTGGACTAACATGTCCCTGATTTCACTTCCATTCTTGCCAAATTTAACAAGAAGTGTAATGTTTGTCCATTGTTCTAATTCAAGCTCTGACATGCTCAGGATGGCACACACAAAAAACATGCAGCAACAATAATGGACACCACTCAGAAAGACACCACCACACATCGACACATCAACACGAACACAGCTGTGAGACACTGATGTACCAAGATTATGAAGCCTTACCGAGTTTGTTTGTACAGTGCTGCCAATATAAGCACCCTGTGGCAAGTTCACGAATTTGTGAGACCTCATATATGCTCTGTGTGTGTGTGTCTGTGTGTGTATAGGTATTGAAAACAAGGACAGAAATTGTTTGAGGCCATGGACAATTTATTAGCATGTGGTAAAGTAATATTTTAAATTAGGTTTCTCTAGCTCCAAGACCCATGCCATTTTGTTGTGTCATTTACTTACGAGGAATCAAATATTAGTTCAGCCTAAGACAGCTATTAAAAGCTGGTTGAATAACTCATGATGTGCAATTCACTAGTATCCTGCTTTACTTCCAAAATTTGTACAAAACTTTGATTTTTTATAATAAGTTATTCTATGTATAAATTTTCCAAAAAGTTAGCCATATGTACCTCAAAAATATGTATTATATTTTGGAATTGAATCTCAATAGGCCAGATTTTAAATGCTTTTGGTTTTTTTCAAAAAATAAGTCTGTTCTCCATAAATAAAAATGCTCTCCCACTCAGAATAGTTGAGAAAATATGTGATAGCCAAAATACGTTTGGCTTATTTCAAAAATCAATCTATCCACCACAAATAATAATGTTTCACCATTCAGAATATTCAAAAGAATTTCCTTGGAAATCAAAGATTGTATTCATTGGAATAACAGTTATTTTTCAAGGTAACTATTTTCAAGAGAACAATATTTGGGAGTGTACAGACATATTTTTAAAAGAATTCATTTTAATTTATTTGTCATGTTCATGATACCCCAGAGATTTTGGCTACTGAAATGTATGAAGTTCAAATTTGGCTTCCTAAAGAAACAATAGTGAGGGAGACTATATTATCCCAAAGTTATTCTCAAATTAGATATGAAATGAATTATCATTAACTTCTATGTATTTTACCACCATACTTACAACTTTAATAAGCAAAAATAAAATGTGTATAAACTTTATACACTTTGAATAATTACTTATTAGCATCCCAAAATTTCATAAATACAAAAACCAGATGGGTCTGGCTTTCCACTAAACGCCCATCACCTGGTGAAGTAAGTGGCAATAGCAGATGAATGTTGGAAAGAACAGAGGAACAAAGGACAGAAGATTAGTAATTTTTATTCAATGTAGAGTAGACTTTGACATGTGGGGTGAGTGAATGTTAAATTGACAACATCACTTTGTCATCAGTGAACATATATTCAGAAACATTAGGTATTTTGCTGCTGATGTGTTAAAATATATTCATGACTTTCTTTTCTCTTAATCAGGCCTATCCTATCCCCTTCAAATAATAAAGAAGACTCAATCATAGTCCATTTTGTTGAAGACAAAGACATACACACCCTCACACACACACATACACACACACATACCCCAAAAGTCTTTTTTAACTTTATTTTATCATAGAAATGTGGGGTACAAGTCAGAATTAGGCACATAAGTAAACTATGTGCAGAAGAAGTTTGAGTCTCCACCTGGTCCTCCCTTTTCCTGGTTTAGGACCAAGTACCCTTTGTGTTGTTATATGCCCCACCCCTCAACCCCTGGCAGTATCCCACAACTGCCAATCTCTCCCTTGTGCTATTGTGATAATGTTCAGGTCTCTCTTATGAGTGAGAACATGTGGTATTTGGTTCTTTGTTACTGTGATAGATAGTATGATGGTCTCCAACTCCATCCAATTTGCTGCAAAGTCCATGATTTTGTCCTTCTTTATGACTGTGTAATACTCTATTTTGCATATATACCACATTTTCTTTGTCCTGTCCACTTTAAATGGGTAGTAGGATCCACTAACACATCTCAAGAAACATGCATCATGACCAAATAGGCTTCATTCCTGGGATGCAAGGCCAGTTCAACATCCACAAGACCATGAGTGCAATTCAATACATCAACAGATGTAAAAACAAGAACCACATGATTGTATCTCAGATGCAGAAAAAGCTTTCAACAAAATCCAGTATCACTTCTTGATCAAAACCCTTGTGCACCTAAACATAAAAGTAACATTCGTCAAAACAGTAAGTGCCATCTATGGTAAACCCACAGCCAACATATTGCTCAATGGACTGAAGTTGGAAGCATTCCACCTGAAAATGGGAATAAAGCAAGACTACCCACTCTTACCTCTCCCATTCAACATAGTAATGAAAGCCTGGCTAGAGCAATCAGGCAAAAGAAGGAAATCATGGGGTATCCAAAGAGGAAAAGAGGAAGTTAAGCTATCCCTCTTTGCAGATGATATGACCCTATACCTTGAAAACCCAATGGAGTCTGTCAAAAAACTCTTTGCACTTATTTATGACTTTGATAAAGTTTCAAGGTACAAAATCAATGTACAAAGACAGTTGCATTTCTATACACCAGTAACAAACAGGCAGAGAACCTAATAAAAAGCACAATCCCATTCACAACAGCCACACACATGAAAAAAATTAAATATCTTGACATCTACCTAACCAGAGAAGTGAAAAACAAGTATTTTTAAAACTTTTCTGCCAGAAAATCTTGTAAGGTCTGGGGAAAGAATACACTTCAACAAATCTTTTCACTTGATGAAGGAAGTTTTGAAAGAGACGATTTGCCTTCATAAATAGATCTTAACACTAATCGACCTACAAGAAGGACTCAGAAAAGCATTGTACTTGAAAAAGATCAAGAAGAACATTGTCACATTGAGAAATTCTAAGAGCTTGTTAAATGACCTGACAATGCTATACGAACCCAAACAAAGGAGTATTTAGAGTATACCTTTCTGCTTCTAACTGACTAGATATCAGATAATACTATGACACATTCTCCTGTAAAAGAATAGATAAATGTCATATAATTCACCCATAGGAATGGAGCATCTTTTAATCACTTGGCTCTGGTTATGATTGCAAGGAAATTTAGGCTTCTTCCTCCCAGGGCTTCTCAATCCTCAAAAGAGGCCAGAAATAAGATTGTTATGTAAATCTTTTAACATTTTTTTAGTGTTAGCAACCACTTAATCTGTTTAGACTCTGTGGGAGACTTCTGCTTCTGGTTAGGATGTTAGAAATTCACAAGACACCCTTGTTCCTACTAGAACAAGCTGGCTAGGTTGCAAAAGTCATAGGTTTTAAAAAAGTGTCAGTGAGTTGAGAACACAAAGGAACCCTAAATGAGGCAATGAGCCCTTCCTAGGACAGAGAGATGCACAACTGTTTTCATCCCTGATGAAGCAGCAGGAGAAGGAAGAATCCCATAGACAGCAGTAAGGCGAAGTCAGTTCAACTTTTTTTTTAACTTTTAATTTTTTTATTTTAAAGATGTGGGGTGCAATTCAGGGTTAAGTATACAAGTGTTCATTATGCAGGTACCCTTGTTGATGAGGTGTACCCTCCCTTCCCCAGGCAGATTCCCACTACTGCCAATCCCCCCACCGCCCTCCTGCAATTTCCTGTTACTACCAATCCTTTTCTTATAGTATTACAATAGTTGTTCAAGTTCCGCTTATGAGTGAGAAAATGTGATACTCAGTTCTTTGTTTCTATGAAAGATCACTCATTATTATAGACTCTACATCCATTCAGGTTGCTGTGAAGTTCATGATTTTGTTCTTCTTTGTGGCTACATAATATTCCATCATGGGAAAACAGTGTGGCGATTCCTAAAAAATCTAAAAATTGACCTTCCATACGACCCCACAATCCCCCTACTGGGAATATACCCGGAAGAACTCAAATCACTCTATAAAAAAGATACCTGCACACGTATGTTTATTACAGCATTGTTCACAATAGCAAGAACATGGAACCAACCATGCTGCCCATCAAAAGAGGACTGGTTTAAAAAAATGTGGTGCATATACACGATGAAGCATTATGCAGTCCATCTTTTAACAAACTTTCAATTGCGGTTAGTGGACTGGGCTTACAGATTCGACTTCTGAGATCTTGCCACAGAACAAGTCCATGCCCATCCTGCCTGCAGTGTCTTTACCAAGTGTATGTGAGTAGAACACTGAAGGTTGAGGAGGAAAGAGGGCAGGCAGGCTTTTCCCAAGTGCAAGGGCACTAAAGACTGGGGTCAGGAGAGAAATGCCCAGAAAAGTCTCAGTAAGGCCTTCACTGATGCTCAGGAGGAGATCTCCAAAAGCAGGACCAGAGCACAAAGGATTGGGAGACCTCCCAAAGTTACAGAAAGCTGAGGGTGGGGCCTGTGGAAAATACCATGGCCTAATACATGTGCGTATGGGTTTGAGTCCCAGAAGCAAAAAGGACTGAGAAATAAGTCCCCAAATTTGACAAAAAAGGTGAAGGTAAATAAATATATTTCCAGACACAGACAAAAAAAAAAACCTTCTGTGGATGCCAAATACAATACCTACAGACAAGTACTGATTGCCAGTTTTCAGAACTTCCCCTAAACTAAATACTATCCATAATTCCCCAAATAGCTTATTGCCAGTCCCACCTCTAATTAGTAACTAGCCAATAAAACCATTTAACTGAAATTTACCAGTGCATTTTCATATAAGATGATTTGGAAATAAGACATCCTTAGTGTCTGGAGATGAGATACAGTCATCAGAGTATGATTCAACTGAGAGTCCCAAACCAATGTTTACTGGCGAAAAGAATGTAACACATTTTTATGAGCATTCTGGAGTCAAATAAATGAACAAAACGATGTTTGTATTAACTAGCTCGTTGCTCATGCTCCATTCATGTTTCTGTTTTTTAAAATAACCTCTATCAGCCACTGAGGAATCTACATACCAAGACACAATTGCATTGGTTACAATGTCAGTGGGACACGGTGTCATTCTTATCCATTTAGACATCATTATATAGTCCAAGGGGATACATAAACTGCTGATGTTTTGTTGCTTCAGTGAGATTAGGCAAAACTTTCCTACATTTAGTTTCTAAATAACTTTACGAGGATAGTGTCTATTTGCAAAATAGGAGCCTGAAGAACTAAAATAGCACCCATTTTTAGCTGAAAAGGATCAAGAGTATCCAATAACCAGAAAGTCATATTCCTAAAGCCAAGACATGGAAAAGGAGTGCATGCTTCATTGAAGATCCCTTTTAAGCAGCTGTCATCCATGGTCTACTTCAGGCAAGTGATGAACAGCCCACTCAGTGGTATGATAACACTTACCTCAGAGAAGCATTCTGGGTATTCGGCCACACTAATGTGACTATAAATGCACAAGTGACATAAAACCCCAGTAATTCCTGAATATGAGAACCCACATGTCAGAGTGAGTTTTAATTAATAGAATTCTATAAAGATTTCTCAGAAGCATAATAAAGACATAAATAAATTTCTGTTTGTGCAAAACTTGGTGAAGATAATTTTTTGTCTATTTTGTTTAAAATCTAGCTAGATATTTATAGTCTTGATGGCAATGATATCTGCTCTAATTCAGCATGAAATGCAATAAAATCTCTAGGAACACTGTCGCAAAGATATTGCCATAAATAAGTCAAGTCTTAAACATTTTTACACTAAATTTAAGAATAATGAGAATTAAATGAAGCAAAGAAAAAATAAACCTGCAGTGTCATTGTGAATGCAGTGTTTGTTAATCTTCTTATGAAATGAATTTTCCCTAATCCTTGGGGAATATGCTATGATAAAAAGCCATGCTGAAACTTGTCCCTACGGAAGTTCCAAGATTGTCAAAGTTCTTCTGGGAGAAAAAAAAATGGGCATACATTTTTTTAATTGCATAGAATACTTAATAGAAAATAGCTCAAAATAAACAAAACTGAACACTATCGATGGAGGATGGAGGGAGAAGAAGCCATCACTGCAAAGTGGAAATTTGAATTACAGAACATGTCCCAGAGTTACACCTCTTGGAATTACTATAATCTGTAAAATCTGCACTCCATTAATTGCTTGAACAAAGTTTTAGAAGGAAAGATATGTCTGGCACCTACAGATGGCATTTAAAAATGACTTATTAACATATTTCTATCTGAAGTCCACAGAACTGTTTTTATCACGAGTGTGTACTATGAGTACAGTCATTCTTGGGGGTTGCCCCGTCTCTATTCTAGGGTGGCAGACAGACTGTACTTTGGAGGTTTTGTGCATTGATTTGGACGGCAGTTGTAGGAAGCTTTCGAGTGGGCTGTCTCTAAGTCCCTTCTCCCTAGGAAGGCATCTGCTCTGAGAACAAATTGCAGAAGCCCCATTAAAGATGCTTGCTCAGTAGTTGGGCTAGAACTTTTTCCAGATATGATCCTAAGGTTATTTTAAGAAGCAGCAATCCAGGATTTGGATAAGGAGTTTTGTTTTTCATTTACTTTATCTTTTGTTTGTTTGCTTTTAATTAAAACTAGAGACAAACACCACTTCCAATATTTCCTTGCTCTGGCTTTGGACAATAATCTTAATTTTTTTGTGCCTCTGTTTCTTCAACTGCAGAATGATAATAATAGCACGTCTCATAGGTTTCCTGTGAGATTTAACAGTGTGTGGCATATAGTGCATACAATATAAGCCTTTGCTATTTTGATGGAAATTCCCAAAACATTTTTTTTTTTTAATTATCTGCTAGAGATTTGATCTAGTGAGAAGTACAAGGGCAATTTCTAGGTAAGGATTCCTATGCACGGAAATTGTTATGAGGGCAACAATAATTGATATGTGAATCCAGTTAAGCAAAACTCCCCTTATAAGTTCAATAGGTATGAACAAATACCTACTTAATGTGATTTTGAAAGACATCAAGAAGATTTTTCCCCTATTTTTACTTCTCCCCCAACTTCAAAGCATATCCCACTATCAAGTTCATTTACACTGTAAATGTCAAAAGTGAGTGATATATTATTTTTATTTAAAAATTAAACTCTTCCTGCAAGGGTGATATGGGGTAGAGGAACCTTATTGCTACCATATTCCTTAGAGTAAGTGAGTATCTGATATTTCCTAAGAGCCAATTTTGATAAAACTATGCAAGCACAGAATACTTCCAAGGAAGATACAGAGCAGAAAGAGTAGACCGTGGCCTCCAAAGCCCAACTTCATCTCCTCCACCCTCCTGCCTTGGACTAGTTGAGGCATCTTATGAATTATGGTGAACTATAGAATAACTTTCCGCAGGAGACTTCTTATCAGACCTCCACAAAACAAAGTTACCAGATTCACTGGTATCTCTCCTTCCCTTTTGTGAATCACTTTGCACATACAGTAGGGCATGCCAGCTGCTGAGAGCTGGCGGACTACTCTGTCTTCCTTCTTCTCCCAATGGTTGTGGTGCATTTTTACCAAGGTCAGTTACCTGTTTGCACCCGTTGCACTTGTTATACATATGTAATAAAATTAGGCGTTCAGTAAAATAATGTTAGTTTTAAAAATAGAGATATTGCTTCCACATGTCTTAGTATGACTTGCGTCCCAGAAAGCAGAGCCCCAGACAGGACTTTACATGTCGGTATTTAATGTGATCCCGATATAAGAAACAGTATATAAGAGTGTGTTGTTAAGTTGCTTGTTGGTGGTGGTGACTAGGGTTGGACTCCCCTGGAACCTTCTGAAAAGCTGTGTAAAATGGACAGAAGAATGATGTACTTGTCTACAAGGTCCCATCCCCAATGGATCAAAGGTTTCCCATGGGGCACAACTTCCTTGCACATCCCTGAGGTTCCTGCATCTGTGTCCACAAGGAGTTTCCCAAGACATTCCAAAGGCATGTGGCATTAGAAAGGCTAGGTGTGTAGTCCAGCTGACACTGAGCACTGTCAGTTTACACTGCAAAATGTCTGTGGCTGCAACAACACCTGAAATAAAGACGTGGGCCAAGATGATATGAGGTATCCAATACACTGTAAAAAAAAAAGTTGATTGCTTAGAAAACCATAAAGGCAAGTCACTAATAAAATATTTGAGGACAAAGTAACTGTAAAAGGTTAGAAAACAATTATCAAAATTTTCAGATTACTTTACAAAGGCCTATAATTTCTCACTGCACTTAGACTAAAATGAAACTGAGTACCATACAAATGTTGCCATTTGTGATATATGTAAAAAGAAATCACAGATAACTCTAGTGAGAAGCTTTGTGTGCAAAGAAAAGGTTCTGGCTGTATATTAAATGACTAGCAAATGAATGTGTACATATGTTTTTAGATTAGATTAAAAATTTAAGAAGAGGTACCAATGGCATTAGATAAACAAGCTCTTACTGTATTTTCCTAAAATCTCTAATTTCATAGAAGATTGCCAGGCAATGCCTGAGATTATATAAAATATACAAAGCACATCATTACCACATAGTTGCAGTAGCTATTTTAATAAATAGAAAATGCTAAATAACCAATATTCCAAACATTAATTGAGCAGCAAATACCTTTACTCAAGCACCAGCAAAAGCCCTCTAACTGGTTTCCCTATTTTCAGCTTGAATCAATTCTCCATAGTGCAAATCCTTCCAAATTGCTCATTACATCCTATCATCCTCTGTTTGAAAACCAATGGCCTGGGATGAAATTTAAACTCCTTATCCTGCCTCATGAGACCATTTGTTCACTTACTGTTAACTGAGCATCTTCTATCACTAAGCCCTATACCAGGACCCTGTTTAATTATCTAGCCTAATCATGTACCACTAGATTCTCACAATGCAAACTCTAGTCATTTGAATTTTTATCTTTTCCCCAGGGATTTGCTTGATGGGGATGAACCCACGAGCTTTTCTAAGGCTCTGCTGAACTTGGTGCCCATTGGAAGTGGTCAGGCATTCCTTCCATGCAACTGCTGACCCAATGGTCATCTGCTTCACATTGGTCCTGACTCCCACTTCATGGAAGACTCTCGGACTTTACCTTGGGCCTTCTTTCAGAAAGCTGCATTATGCATTTTAGCAACTCTGTCTCTGATCTATCTTTTCTGCTGCAGAAAAATACTCCCCTGGAAAACCTCCATCTCCAGTGAGAGGAAAGCACTCACCAGCCTCAATCACATGTTTCTCTGCTTCACACAGTTGCTTTAGCTTGGACCAGAGAATCACGTGTTACTCTTGCTGGGTTGCTCCAAGGATTACTCTGAGTCCTCTAGCTCCACTTTTTTCTATAGTACAAAGGTTTTACAGTCTTAATCTACTCATTTAAAAATTAAAATTAAAATACATCTCTATTATATTAAAATGTGTCATAAAAATAAAAACTTAATAAGCCGAAAAGAAATTACCAGCAGTTGAAGACAAGTTGATCAAATTCTTAATATTAGATTAAAGTTATTTTTTTAAATCACAGGGTATTAATTACTCCAAAGTCTAAATAATAGAATCTGAACTAAAGAAATTTCATTTTGCCTTTTATCACAAGAATATTCTTATATTCTTTTCTCTTTCCATAGGTAAGCCTTGATCAGTCACTAGAGCTGGTCACTGTAAAAATATTTTATCAGACCATCATCTCTAGTTAATACAAAATCGGTTCTCACCAACTGTTCAAGGAAATGATGTTCTAATTCAGTTTTAGATTCTAAGGTGACTAATAATGTTTAAGTGGAGTGTTGAGTACTGAGTACAGTGGAAATGAACATGTTATTGAGGATAACAGTATAAAAAACCCTGGCTGGATGACCTTGGGCGAGTCATTTGTCTTCTTTGATTTTCAGTTTCCTCATCTGTGAAATGAAGGGGCCAGAAAAGATTGTCTCAAAAGTTGTTTTCTTTTTAAATATAAATCTTCTCCAACACTAACTTACTCTGTGTCTTCTATCAGTCTTTTCACGCTTGTGTGACACACAAAGTCTTTTCTTATCACTAGAACTGTGCAATTACTTATTTTCCACATTAGTGTTTATTCTCTGTCACAGTCTTTATTTTCTTATTCTCTAACATGGATGTTGACTAACAATGACCCAGGGGCCCAGCATATCAGGCCTTGCTTGTCAAGGCTGCTCACCACCTCTACTATGAATTGGTGGCCAGCTCACCTCCTTTGATAGCCACAGGCTCTGTCTTCCAGAGTCAGGGCAGACCCAACACTACTCCTGAAGTCCAAAGCATCAGAAGAGAAGGGACAGAAGCACTGCAAACTTTACACCTTGCTAGAAAAAATCTCCAAGTCCTACTGTAGCATCCTGAGTCCAGTGCATTTAGTGGAGCCACAAGGAGCAAACGCAGCTGCAAATGATGAGTTCAGAGGAACAGGCAGCAGGCATGTATCCATTTCTTCAGTGCAGCTTGGTTTTTAGCTTTCAATAAATACTGGCACGAGTTTTTTAAAGTTTTGAACTATGGTTCTCCTTTCCAATTGAAGAGATATCGAAAATGTCTGACCTTAAACATACAACCCTCTGCCTGACACTTGTTATAGTAAGTCTTAGAAACAACATGAATGATCATCTCAGTAGTTTGGCTATATTTCTCTTTCATGTATTCACTCCACAAGCACCTTTTTGAATGTCTACCAGGAATCAGAGCCAGCATCAGGCATTGAAAAGCCAAGATAAAAGGGAATCTCCACCTTTAGAGGTTCGCCATCCAGTGGGAAGTCAAGCAGGTAAAGCGACAGTTGAAGAGGGACATTCTCAAATAAATTTTGTCTATTAACTTGAAACTTGTCACCAGTTTTATGGGGCTACTAGTAAAAGGTCTCTGAACTGAAGTGAACCAAGCAACAGTAAAAGATCATGACTGAATACAGTGCTATGCTATTGATTAACTCCTATTTGTCGTACACATTAATGACAAAAAGCAACATGTAAGTGCTAAGTATGAGTGTTTTCACCACCCAGTTAATAACTTAATTGTGACATTTGGGTTATATGTCAAGCTTCAAGCAACATTCAGCGTATCACTAAAATGCAACAGTATGGTGTCATCAAATACAGTGGTCCAAAGATGATAAAATTTTATGTATGTTTTTATGCGTTGCCTATGTACAAGTCAGCAAATCTATAACAGTAATTTGTAATAGACATAAATTGATATTAATATAATAGCAGCATATTTAAGCTAACTGTCCATTTAGTCGTATAGTCTACAAAATGTGCAATAATCATGAGATGCATAAAGTCTCCCTAGGGAGCCATGGGCTAGAATCAAGGGAGGGAGGCAGGCAATCCAGGGAAATTCATCAGGGAGAGAGTTGGGAAAATGAAATCCCTGACTTCGCTCCTGTCTCCTGCCAGCACTCACCTTATCTGCTAGAGCAGAGAGCCATGAAGCACATTGAAGCGGTATATCCAAGCCAGCGTCATAGGGCACATGATAGGGAGGGGAAGGATAAGATGAGAGGAACAGGTGGAAGAATCCCAGCACAGTACCATCAGCAGTAACAAGTAACAGGGCAGAGAAATGCGGGCTGGATGTTAGAACAAGTCAGTGTTTTCAGTGTATTCAGCCCATGCCCAAGGGTGTGTTTCAAGATTAAAGTCAGAATCGGTGTCAGCGCCATGGTATGCCACGTTCTATGAGTGAATGAATAACACTAAGCTAGGAAGATAATTAGTTATGTGCATGATATGATAAATAGCCAAAAATATGTTAATAAATTGGAGTGATGGGCTGAAATCAATAGGATAACATTCATTTGAGGAAACCATCCCATTTTACATGTTACAAAATAATCAGTCACAAAGAAGAATAGAAATAAATGTGAGAAAAGCTTGGTGGTTTTAATTGACCAGAAGTGCAATAGAATGTTTGATAGATGTTTCTATGAGTAGAAACTCAGTATCAAAATCAAAGGAGGGACTAGATGCATTGTCAGAACACATGTTTCTGCATTCAGAAAGTGAGGACTGGTCAACACGGTGAAGACAGAAACTATGACCTTACCAAAAGCAATCCAGCTGAGTCCATGGCCTGGAGCTATGTGGCAGGTCCCCAAGGAGGCTCGGAGTCAAGTCTGTGTTAATAATTAAGTTGAGCATTTGGTCGTTCTGCTTCTAGATATGGTTTGGATCATTTCTTTATGCAACTTCAATTTTTCCCAGGTGAGAAATCTGAGATATTTTGGAGAACTGACAATATTCCAGTAATTTTCCATTTAAATCAGATGCATAAAAAATAAGACACAATTCATTTGTCCCGAGACTTCTTTTCCCTTCAATTTAAAATTTTTAAGTGGGTCATTTTAAAGTAGAGATTGGCATTAAAAAATGTTATCATAGATTCTGTGAACTTGTGAGTGGGGAAAGAGAAAGCTAATAAGCTTTGAGCATTTATTATGCAAAGTACTTTACAGATATTAGTGTATTTCCCATAAAACTATTCTATAATCTTGACATTACTATTCCCATTTTACTGATAAAACAAACAAAATAACAACAACCTTAGCTTAAAGAAGTAAATAAGTTAAGCTGTCAGCAAATAGCAGGGTCCAAATCCAGGATAAACAATTTTTTCTTTGTTTTGAGCTTCAATATTTTAAATCTAATTTCTCGGTAAGTCCCTACTATAATTTTGCCCTAATCAAGTTGCATGAACTATAATTGGGAAACATAACACAAGATACTCAGAAACGTTCAGTTGCGTCATGATCAATAGTGAGAATAGCAATGATGTCCCTAAGACTGTAGTCTGACCGAACTTCTCACCAAGCTAGTATGTGTTAATGCTGAGCTAGTCTGCTCCCAAGCACTTATATTTTCAATCCAGGTATTTACATAGATAGCTAGCAGATCATATAATATCACTTCTGGCCAAATGTCTTCATCAATCCACACAGGATGTTCTGAATTGCTAAGCAATTACTAAGAGGAAGATGAGAGAATATTTAGTATAAGCTGTATTAATGAATTATCTTTATGATCATATATACGGGCCCAATTGAATCTTTCTGGATCACCAGGAAAAAAATACTGTGCTACATTATGACAGCTTAAACATACTTGAAAAATACACAGTTTTTGAAAAAGTATTCAGGGAATATCAAAGTAGTTGATAAACCCATTACAAACCTCACATTTTTAAAAAATAATAATGAATGATTTAAGAAACTCCACCAGGCAATGCTTGGCCAGTCAAATTTAAATATACCAGGAAGTAACACAAATGAATTTTTAAAGGACGCTGGTCCATTGCTTGCATCATTTCAGCATCCTGTGTTTTCTGCTAGTCTGAACTTGGAGCCTCTCAGCTTACTCACTGACTTGTGGGGCCCATTATGATTTATCTGAAGTCCTGGAGCAGGGCATGACAGCAGTCTTGCTGCACAGGAGACCAAATTTGCTCCTTGAGGGCACCAAGCATCTTCCCCAAGGGCAGCATTTGGCCCGGCTGGGTACAGTGCTTGTTTTCAGTCATCAAGACACAATACTAGTTACTCTATTGTCATGAACCTCTTATGTCTTCAGGGAGAATTATAGTCTGTCTTCCAATCGCATGACCCAGAGCTTCAGTCACAAAGCTGCTAATGTTGATCATACGACAAATAGGTAAACTGCCCCATTAAAAGTCTTCTAGGAGACTCCTCGGAAGACAGAGCCATGGGGAAGAGAGACAAGTAGTGAGGGCGCCCACCCACTGCTTCCTCTGCCAGTCGCGGCTCTTGGCGCAGTGCATGTAGGTAGCCCTCAGTCACTTGAGACTCCCTGATGGGAGAGACACTCATGGTGTTTGACTTTATTACAGCCGAGCCAAATCAAATGCACAGGCACTGCTTCCTTAGATGTCTATATTTCACTTAAACTGGGATAAAGCAAAGAAACTGGAATATTGTCTCATCATGCATTCTAAATCAGCCAGGGCAGAAAATAATGGGGAGTTAATCAGATCACTGAAACTCTAATTCACTTGGTATTGATCGGGCAGATTCCTAATGGGATGGCAGACCAATTTCAAATTACAGTAAGCTGACTTGTCCTGGAATACCAATGACCAGGCTGCAGGATGAGCCAAGAGGACCCTGAGCTCTGCTCTCCTGATGCTGCTGCCTTGCTGGCAGGCATGCATGTGAAATCCAGGCGGCATTTAGCTAATTAATAGGGGATTGATGAAAGGTTGGGTTTTGAAAGCAGCCATCTCACTTGAATAAACGTGGGAGCAGAGCCCCTGGGGACAACTGAGTTGGGTCTCTGGAAGGTAAGTATACAATGAAAACTAATGGAAAGTAATGCAATTAACTCGGGCTTTTAATTATATTAATCAGTGACTTCATAGGAGCTCACTGCATACAGAATTCACTCCTCAACTCTCTGCCAGCACTGGGTTTCTGACTCATGTCTGAATCGAACTTAGACGACAACTTAAGATATAGGGGCAGGTACATTTGTATTCGTTAATTTTCCCCATGGCAAGAAGTTTTTCTGGTCTGGAAGAACAGAGGAGAAAAAGGAGAAGAAAGGAGAGGGGAGAGGGAGGAAATGGTGATAATGAGACTTTCAGAGAAATGGGCTGAGAATTGTTTTAGTTAAGATTGGTCATCATTGCAATCTTCTTCCACTGTAGATCATTTGGCCATAGGTGTGTGAACAAACTATGAGTGTACTTACATGAAGTGAAAGCAGTTAAAAAACTTAATGATGGATTTTTACATTTTGGAGATAACCTGCTAAACTATCAGGTGAAACACTCAAAGTGATGAATTTGTTTTCACCAACAGTAACTGCTAGCCAGGCCTCATCTTTCTGTCTCTCCTATGTGTATTCATGTGTTTGTCTGTGTGTGTTTGTGCGTGTCTCTGTATGTGCCATGTGTCTGTGTGCTGTGTGTTTGTATGTGTCTGGGCATGTGTTTGTGTACACAGTGCGTGTGTCATGTGTGTTTGGTTTTATGCGTGAAGAGTAGGTGGGTGTGTGTTTATGTGGTTGAGTTTGTGTTCCCAGTGTGTGTGTGTCTGTGTTTATCTGTAGGTGGGTGTGTGGGTGTGTGTGAGAGCAATGTATGTGTGCATACAGTGTGTTTGTGTGTATGTCTGTGTGTGTGTGTATACATTCTGTGTGTCTGTATGCTGTGTGTTTGTGTATGTCTGAGTATGTGTATATGTCATGTGTGTTTGGGTATGTTGTGTGGAGACTGTATGCATGTGAGCATGTGCAGTGCGTATATGTGTATGGTGTATGTGTGTTTGAGTGTATGTCTGTGTGAGTGCAGTGTGTATCTGTGTGTGTACTGTGTGTCTGTGTATGTATGTGTTTGTGTGTGTCTGTAGGTGTGTAGTATGAGAGTCTGTGTGTTGTGTTTGTATGCATGGTGTGTGTGTATGTAATATATATTTGTGTGTATGTGTGAGGGTATCCATGTGCAGTGCGTAAGTGTGTATGGTGTGTGTGTTTGTGTGTTTGTGTGTATGTCTACGTGTGTGCAGCGCCAGTTGTCTTTATGTGTACTATGTGTCTGCATGTTGTGTTTGTATGAGTGCCTGTAAGTGGAAGTAAGTGCATGTTCAATGTGTGTGTATGGTGTGTGTGTGTCTGTGTGTGTGTGAAAGAGAGAGAGAGAGAGAGAGAAGTAGAGAGACAGAGAGACAGAGAGAGAGAGAGAGAAGACCTGTCTATCAGACTCCCATTCCCAGAGTCATAGAAGTCAAGATTTAGGCAGACATCAGACAGAGGAGATCTATGGTGAACACCTTCCAGAAAACCACAGACTCTAAGCTTGATGCAGATAGACAGACCCCAGCCTCTTTACAAAGAAAATTAAGTAAAATTGATTCCAGGCAGAGCTCTTTTGCCTTATTTTTTAGTCTCCCAATATATCCCTCAGGTAACTTGATTTAGGAAGTAGACAGTGAAAAGTGACTTTTAAAAACCAAAGCTTTATAGCAATCAGTTCTTAACCAGAGATAATACTGTTTCAAGGATTTTTCCAAGTATTAACTGAATGTATTGCTAATCCTGTGTTACAGGAAAGAAAACTGTACCACAAGGACATTAATTAATTTGCCTCATGTCACATGTCTAGTGAGCCAAGAAACCAGGATTCATACTAACTCTGAAGTCCACATCCCTTACAACAGTGCTAGCCTGGCTTGTTGACTGAGCTGCTGAGAGTGAACAGAGACAGGGAAACATGAACTATTGCTGATAATAACTGCCGATATCTGGCCCACTTTAAGTCAGTCTGAGTATAACCAGGTATACTCTCCTCATGGTAATCCTACATTAGACAAATTTAGTCATTAATTCTAACAAGGAAGTCATGTATGTACACATTCCTAAATATGAGGGGGACACAACAAACCTCAGAGTTTATTCCTAAAAAATTGTATGGCTTTATTCTGACATGTTTAAACTTCAGTCACCTTCAAAGTACTCTCCACTGGATGCAATACACCTATCGAAATGCTTTCGCCACTGCTCAAAAAAGTTTTTGAACTCATCAATTTTGATGCCTTTTAGTGTTTCTGCCATTTTTTGTTTCACCTCTTCCACATGGGCAAAACGTTTCCCTTTGAGGAATTTTTCATCCGGGCAAATTTTTAAAAGTTGCTTAGTGTGAGATTGGGTGAACAGGGAGGGTGGGGCTTGGGGTCATGTTGATTTTGGTCAAAAACTGCTGAACACTCAGGGCGGTGTGGGTGGGTGTGCTCGTAAATCACCCATCATAAAATGTGCAAATGCGTTGAAAGAATCTCCTGAAGAATTCACTGAAACTGAACTCTCACAACATTGCTAGCTGGTACACTGATGCTGATGTGTTCCTAGAACACTTACCTAGCAGGGGAAGCCTGTACTACAAGGCACTCACCCTCCAAAAGATAATTCTCGGTTTTTTTTAGGGGTTTCCTCTTGTGAAACACAGCATAGAACACTGTCACAATTCCCTGAGGAAATAAACAAACCATATTATATTAACATTATAAAACAATAATTGCTCATTTAATTATAATATCACAATCTATTTGATTGTGTGAAATGTAATATAATATCCAAAAAAACACAGATTTCTGTCTCTGTTCCCAGAAGCTAGTCTGGCTCCAAGAGTCACTAATTAAGTATTTGTTGAGTGAATAAATATTTATATGCAATTATGTTAAGTTAAAAAGTAAAATTAGCCCTCTCTCCTACCTTGGGGAGGTGAATCATCTCTCTCTCTCTCTCTCTCTCCCTCTCTCCCACTCTTTCATTTACTCTCTAAGTAAACTATATTTTCTAATCTAAAAAATAAATAAATAAAAAGTAAAATTTTAAAAATTGTACATACCTATTATATCAATACCTATTGATTATAAATAACCTCAACAAGCTTTCTGGGCAGAATGAAGAATAAAATAAATCATGGAGATTGTCAAAAAGTAGCTTGTTCCAATGTAAATTTTAATAAGATGTGACAAAAATATTTAGTTGATTATTATCCTTGCTTTTTAATTTAAATGCACAATTTTAAAATTCTAACTTCGCAAGCTTTATAGTATAGTAATGTCACATCTAGGTGATATAACCTTAAGAAACTCTAGCATACCTACACAATTAGCAATATTTCTAACAGTGGAAAAAATACTAACCACCTAAATTATCATCCATAAGAGAATAAAATTGACTACTATACAGAAAGTGACATAACTGAATTAGGTTTGCATGGAACAACATGGATAATATTGAAAGCCTACTTAAGGAACATGTGTAGCATATGCCTATTATATAATAAATAGCATTGTGGTAAATAGTATTGTATTGAATACTATTGTAATAAATAGTATAGTATTATTTATAGATAACATTTGTGGCAAATGTTACTAAATGTAGATATTAAAGATTTTTTAATGGGACAAAATATTAATATGTCAAGACAGTCTAGTGAGTCCCTGTGTGTCTTTTATTGCATTCTCTGTACTTTTTGCATATGTGAGATATATAACATATAATTAAGTTAATTCGTACTTATTTAATTTTTTAACATAAAAATAAATGGTTTTTACTTGAATAATGCTTTGCATACCATAAAACAATTTGTTTTATCTTCAGATTCTTTTTGAGCTTGTATTTAAAAATATTTGAGACATGGAGGAGGAAACCTTCTCAACTTGGTAAAAATATGCCTAATTTGTACAGGTCTGCACTAAATTGTATAAACTTCATACATCTAAGAGAACTGAATGGGAACATCAAAAGAAGTGATCATTAGGGAACCCAAGGTGATGGGCAGAGATGAGCACTAGAACCAAGGTCAAGTCTGTACCTGCAGAATGTAGTCCCATATCACTTGCACCAGAATCTCCTAGGATGATCATTAAAAACAAATTTCTGGGCCTGACCCCATATCTATTTAATTACAATCACCAAGGTGGAGCTTAGGAATCTGTACTTTAAACAAGAACTCTCCAAATGTTTCCCATGAGCATTAAAGTTTGAAGATCACTGAGCAAAATGATTCCAGGGATTCAGGGCATTTGTCTGGGGACTCTGTGGAATGGGAGTTTCCCTTTGACAGAACCAAAACTCATTGAAAAGTCCAAGAAAACATGTGAGCTCTTTAAAAGAGGAAAAAAGCAAATCTGCTAGGAGTAAGGATAGAGAAAATAAGAAGTAGGAATGAAGGCTATAAAACCAAGATAGGATCACACAGCCATTCTCAAGACAGTGCTTAGTCTGCTTGGGATAATAGAAGAGAGATCTGTTTATCCTAAGGATACCTTCAGCCTCCTGAACCAGCTACTGGATGTGAAACAAACAAATCAAAAGAATGTTGATAACTGATGTCAAGTGCCTAGCACAACACTTGGCTTACACTACCCAGTCAATACTGCACATTGTGGTGGTGCTCAGTCAGTGTTCAGGCAAACAAAAGTCACTGGGGGGCTCAGAAACAGTAACTTCTAAATTGACAGAAGATTGTCTGAGAACGCGAGAAGAATTCTTAAAGGTGAGATAGACATGCAAAAGAACAAGTGTCTCTCAGCTTTCAGGTAGAGGAATCTCCTGGAGAAACAAGGAGGCATTTTGGCAAGAGCTGCAAGCATGGCCAAGATCATTCGAAGGCAATCCTCCAAGGTCCCTTTGCACAGGACAGAGCGAGGAAGCAAGTAGATAAACAACAAGAATGCACATTCTGAGGAGTGAGACTCTCCCTGGCCTACCAGATCTATCTAAGGCTATAGTTTGAGCACCTTGATCTCACATTAAACCCAGATAGGCCGACTTTGAAGAATACCAAGACTCTTCCAGCACCAGATGCTCTCCAACTCCATCAAGGAAGTCGAGTGTTCAACTGAAGACCAGGGACACACACTAGAACACTTTATAAAAATTAATAATGCTCTGCCTTGTTCATGTTTGCTATTTTTGTACCACTGTTTCTTCATAGTGACTCAAAGTGCAAGCCTGAAATGAAGATCAGTGTACTTACGTGGAGAATGGCAAAAAGAGAGAAGATAATTCTACCATTTTATAGTCAACCTGAAATGTAGGTGGCAATAGCTTATAAGAAGAAAGGAATGTGGATTAGAAACGTATGGCTGGGAAGGAAGCAAGAAGGAGGTCAAAAGTTGCCTAGGACTTAGTCGACCAACAAAAGAGGCTTAAGGAGGTTCACACCAGATTTTCTGACCATAACCAGAATTTTTCATCCCTTTCCTTCATTAGATTAACAATAAGTTATTACTTTTCTGGCAGATTAAGATGAGAAATGAAGAATTATATTATGTAAGTGATGTGATTAAAACTCTGCAGATAAGCATCCTAAGTGAACTGACTCAGAAACAGAAAACCGAATACCGCATGTTCTCACTTACATATGGGAGCTAAATAGTCATAAAGATGGAAATCATAGACACTAGAAAGATAAGAAATGAGGCAGGGAAGGAGGATTAGGGTTCAAAAACTACCTATTGGGTACAATATTCACAATCTGGGGAATGGGCCACCTGAGACCCAATCCCCACCACTACATACTATAACCATGAAACAAATATGCATGTGCACCCCCTGAATCTGAAACAAAAAAAAATTAAATTAAAATAAAACTCTTCAGCTGAGACCTTTTAAAATCTCAAAACTCAACTAATTATTCAGGAAGAAATTAAAAAGATAAGAAAAGACAACAAAGCATTGCTTCCATAGTGGTCCTTGAAAGGGAAAGAAAATGACCATTTCTTGGGTGCTTCCTATAAGCCAGAGATTTTATGTATATTATCTTATTTAACTATAATAAAATCTACAATGTATATATCATTGGAACCACTTTTATAAATAAAAGACAGAGACTAAGAGTTCATGTACCCAAGGTCTTAGAGTTGAAAGTGACTGATCTGGTATTTGAACTTAAATCTAACTTGATATCAAACCTGTCCTTTTTCCTCAAGATCAGCGCTTCCCAAATTTTAGTCATCCATGAATCATCCTCACATATTTTGTGTATAAGTTTGTTTGTGTACATTTTCAGTATGATGTTTGCTCAAAAGATAGCGTTAATCAAAATAATGCAAGTGCCACCAAATGAACGCAACAGACAGGGCAATCAAAGAAAGTGGTGGAAGCATGGTTGAGTGAATATCATACTACACATTACTACCATAATTCAATTCAACTTCAAAAAATAATACATAGATAACATCGCTTAAAATGTGTATACATTTTTGGCACATATATGTGTGTGTATATATATGTGTGTATATATAAATAGTAAATACTACATAAATAATAGTATAACCTATGCTATTATTTATGTAATATTTATTATTTGAAAATTGACATTACATCAATTTGTTTTTATATTACTTGGTCTCACACTAAGCAATGATATCTCTCAGATCATGGATTTGAAGTGCAAGTTGTATTTTTCTAAATAATATTAACAAATATTATTTAATATTTCTAAAAATTTTAAATGCACTATTTGTTTTTTAAAGTGTTGATTTGTGTACCACTTGTGACTACCTACACCATGCTATGGGAAACCTAACATAAAAAATGAGATAAGACTTATGGAAAATGCTTATTTTACTGCTCTCAAGTAATGCGAAAGGAATCAGGAAGAGAAGAGCATAAAATGACAAATAAATGTTGGCAAGTAGGGAAGATGGCCAGGAGAGTTGCAAGAGAAGAAGGGATGGGATGATGGTAACAAGCATAGAGGGAAGAAGTTGATAGAACTATCAAACTCCTGAAGCTGTAGGGGAAGAAAAAGCAGAAGAAAACAATTAAATAGCCTAGGTATTTCAGATGATAGAAAACATGTACAATATTTTCACCTTACAGATTTAGGAATAATGAGAGTGTTTCTCCCCCAGCACAAGGGTTAAGAGAAGCCCTTGATGGAAATGTTAACTGAATAAATTCTTCTTAGAAAAATCAGATGGGGGAATTGAGGTTATAACTAAACCTTGAAATCCCTTTATTACTTTTGTTCACGTACTTAATTAAATTGATAAAGACAGTGTACTTTAAGAGATGTTGTTTGCTTTTTTCAACCCTAGATTATTATGTATATTTATTCCTGAACTAAAAAAAAAAAATACAGGCAACAAAAGTAAAACTAGACAAATAGGAGTAAATCAGTCTAAAAAATTTCTGTGCAGCAAAGGAAGCAACAAAATGAAGAGACAACCTACAGAATTGGAGAACATATTTGCAAACTATCTATTTGACAAGGGATTAATAACCAGAATATATGAGAAACTCAAACAACTCAATAGCTAGAAAAAAACCCACAAAAATAAACAAATTTTAAAATGGGCAAAAGACCTGAATAAACATTTCTGAAAAGAAGACATACAAATGGTCTACAGGTATATTAAAAATGCTCAACATCACTATTTACAGATGAATGTAAATTAAAACCACGATAAAATATCATCTCACCCCAGTTAGGATGGCTATTATCAGAAAGACAAAAATAACAAGGATGCAGAAGCAGGGGATTCTTCATACACTATTGGTGGGAATGGAAAGTAGTACAACCACTGTGGAGAACAGTATGAAGCTTTTTCTAGAAGCTAAAAGTAGATCCAGCAATCCTCCTGCTGGGCATATAGCCAAAGGGAAAAAAAATCAGTACACTAATGGATATCTGCACTCCCATGTTGATTGCAGCACTATTCACGATAACCAAAATACGAAATCAACCTAAGTGCTTATCAGTGGATAAATAAAGGAATTGTGGTATACACACAGTGGAATATTATTCAGCCATATAAACGAATGAAATCCTGTCATTTGCGACAACATGGATGGAACTGGAGGTCATTATGTTAAGTGAAATAAGCCAGGCACAGAAAAACAAATATTGCATGTCATCACTTATATGTAAGAGCTTTAAAAAGTGGATCTCAAGAGGGGGAAAGTAGAATAGTTGTTACCAGAGACTTGGGAGGAAGGGGAGGGAAGGAGCATAAAGAGAAGTTAGTGAATGGGTGCAAACATACAGCTAGATGGAAGGAATAAGTTCAGTATTTGATAGTATCCTATGGTAATTATAGTTAACAATAATGTATCGCATATTTTTTTTTTTTTAAATAACTAGAAGGAAAGAATTGTAATGTTCCCAATACAAAGGAAAGATAAATGTTTGAAGTAATGGACATAGCCCTGACCCTGATTTGATCATTATGTAGTGTATACATGTATCAAAGATCACATGTACCCCCAAAATATGTACAACTATGATACTTCAATAAAAAATACAAATAATTCTATTGATCACAATTTTTTCTTGTCCTACAAGTTTTCTGATTTTCCCTCCCAAATTACATCAAAATATTGAAAATTAGTCTTGTTTTGTGGCAGTTAGTATCCTTAAGGCCTCAAGCACCCCTGCTTTCACCTCTATCCAAATGACTCATGCTCTCATCCCCCATTCCCGCTCCACCCTCCACCCAACCCGTGAGGACTTCATCCCCGCACCCCCACCCGTCCACTCCACCTGTATAGTGGTGTGGAAGATTTTTACAAGTTTTCCACACTTGAGACCCCAGTAACTAACATTCTCATTTTTTCTTTGTTGCCCACATAGATTCATTAACGGAAAGCCCTAAGGGCACTTTGATTGTCTTCACTTTGTGGAAGACCCTAGAATGATCCCCCTTCATGTTCTTCAAGCCTCTGCACAAGTCACTCTCATCCCCAAGATCCTTACAACTTATAAATTATAAAGATTTGTGACTAGCTATATAGATGACTGGGTAGTATGCAATATTAGTAACATGATATTTAAGGACCAAGAGGAGAATGTGAACTCAGTGACTGGTGTAAATGTGCTTGAGTGAGACTTGGAGCAAATGTGACCACTTGAACAGAGAGCAACACCAAAAGAGTGTGTGAAAGTAAGAGTCCCAGAGGCCTGGCCACACTGACATACCCAGTTTCTTATTTCAAAATTTTGCACAAGAAGTAATACAGAGATAAATACACATATACTGAGATCATTCTGGAATGGGCGGGATAAAATGGAAGATTACTGCATGCTTTCCTGTCTTCTAGTTTTTCTCTTGTTACAATCAATGGCTTCAATTTTTCCAGGAAGATGAAGTCTTGGCTGCCATGGGCTTTCACAGCCATCAGTCTTCAGCATCTCACCCCAAATGAAAATGGATCCAGTGGCAAGAACAATTTCTCCTCTATCTGCTTCATGCTTCTCTTTGGGAGACAAAAACAGAACGGTTACAGCCACAGAGTGTTTTATCAACAGCATGAACCTACAAAACTGTCTTCTCACTTATTAAAAAAGTATTTTTCTCCACTTGACCGCCTTTGGCTTTATCCTTTTCCATTCTTTTCTTTCAGGAAAACTCATTGCATACTTCTTCATGTCCCTCTGATCAATATATTCTTTCACTGGATTTACTATGAACTGCTATTGCTGGTGATTTCCTGAAGTGGTTCTTTTGTTACATTTTTTTAAAAAAGCCTCTTCCAAAACATTTAAATATGTACTAATAGTAATGTGGGCTTTAAACGGTGCTAAAGAGATGTTACCAGCTGGCACGGTTAGAGCTGCAGGGATAAAAGATGAGGCAATGATATCAATAGTGCCAGGAGCTCATTTCTTTAGTAAGAAACTGAAACATAGCTGTTAAAGATACAATGTAAAATAGTAAAAGGTGGCAAAGTAGTGGTAGTAGCGAGGTTCATGGAAAGTACAGACTGCAAGAAAAAGACAAATGAGCAGGCTTCAACTTCAATCGTCGTTGGCCAATACATTCTCTGTTTTGTTTTATACATGCCCTGTTTTGCATGATGTTCATAGTTGTGTATTTTAATCTGGTGGTCAAAGACCTTCATTGAATTCTGCCTCTGATATAGGTACCAGTAGGTAAACTCACAACATCCCAGAATACCCAGATAGTTAAGAACACAACTGGAATGTCCATTTAGGTTACTATTGCTCAGTCTCTCTCTTCTCAAGTATATGTTGACAAAAGGGTCATCACTCTCATGTCTCTTTTGTCAACTGTGCCTACAAGTAGTTGTTTTTCAAAATCTATACTCTTAAGTGAGGCAACCTTTAAATGCTCCTTTAAATGGCATTTAAGTCTCAGTATTTTGAAATCATGACAGCACATTGTATTAGTCAATACAGCTGATGTTATACTGCAGTAACAAATAAACTCCCAAGTCTCATTGGCTTAACACAACAAAGGTTTATTTTTTACTTTTCTAGTGCAATTCTGTTAAGGAACCCAAGTTGTCACACAGAATCCCTAACTGAGAGGGGCTCCTTCATCTTGTGATACTGCCATATCAACACTGCTCAGGCAGAAAACAAGCCGGAGGAAAATGTGGGGGGCCCTTTCCTATACACATGTGGATTCCACAAATGATCTGCCGAACTGAATTAGTTACAAGGCCCCAGCTAACTACAGTGGGGCTGGGAAGGATAGTCCCCTGTGAATAGTAATAATTCTGTTACTAAAGTGTGGTATTGCTTTCACCTAAACAATATTTTATAAGGAAAATGCTCATCTAATTATACATTTTGTAAACATTTCCCATGAAAATATTTTTAAAGATTCCGTTTTCTAGATCCTTATTCTTTAAGTCATTCAAACTATTGCAAATTCTGAATTTCAATTTGAATATTTTGAGTTGTTAAATTGACCTTTTAATTAAGATATTATTAGCAGATGATAAAGTCATCATTTTAAGTGTATAGTTTGATGAATTTTGGTAATTGTCTATATTCAAGCAGACACAACCACAATATAGAACACTCCCCTTACTCTAGACCATTTCCTTGAGACCCTTTGCAGCCAATCTCAAGTCCCATCCTACCTCTGACCCCAGGTAGACATTCATCTTTTTCCAGTTAAGGTAGTTTAGAATACTCTTAATTTAATTGGTAGCATTTATTTTGTAACTCAAGAGAGAAAATTAGAAATCTTTTGCTCCCTTTTGTAATTGACAAGTTATTTGATAAATATTTAATGCCACTCATCATTCATAATGTACCAATCAGATAATTCAATAGCTGCTCCTTGCATCCAAGTACAACCCAACACATTTTCAGAAGGCAATATCCTGGTGATTGATTTGGAATATGCCCGTTGGTGTCACCTATGCCATACCTGTGCCAAGGTGTCAAATAGGAGTGTTCCTTTCTCTTTGTGTCTAAAACATTATCACAAGCTGAGAGAAACAGGAAGGACAATTAGAGGAGGTCTTCAAAGTTTGCTTTGGGACTTACAGAAAAACTGCTCTGTGTATTGATGACAATAGATAAGGATGTATCAAAACGTGTGTATGTGTGTATGTGGGTGTGTATGTGTGTGTTTTGAAGAGTTGCTACAGGGAGCGCCTATGAGTATTTATTGCCTTGATGAATATCTCCTTTCTCCTTCCTCATCACAGAGTCATGACAAGGGATCACAGTCAATTCAAGCTTGGTGTGTCAGCCCTCCAGTCAGTGGGTACTGCCACAGGAGGTTGTCAAAGCCCCAGGGCCCAGTAATGCAATGCACTCTACACAAGTAATACAATGCACTCTACACCCTGAAAAAGAGAGGAGATGGTTGTTTGTATTGCTGGGGAAGTCAATGACTTGGGCAGAGCTCAGATGGTGCTAATTAGGAGAAAAGCATGTGAAGCATGTGTCCTCATGTTTTAACTGAAGATTAGTGTGTGAACATTGGCTGGCACTGAAGGCAAGTTTTTTCCGGAACTCTTGATGGGAGTCAATCACGCCTTGCTCTCTGCAGCATTGCTAGTCTTCACAGCATCCTATCTCGTTTTAAGGTAGTTATCTTTTTCTTCAATGGATCAGCAAATATTTATGAGCACTTGCTGTATGCAAAGCAAAATACTGAGGCCAAGAGAATACACCATGCCCAGTCACTGGGTTGCCCTGGGCAACACTGTAAAAATACAAGTGTTTTGCCTTCATCTTCACACCCCATTTCAAAGTCTTTGTGACTCCACTCCCAGGACTTTTCCCCACCCTCACCTGTCCTGAGAACCTCCACCATAGCTCTGACTCAGCACCTGCCCTAGACAACAAGGTCCAAAAGAAATGTCTGCAATGATGGCAATGCTCTATTTCTGCACTGTCTAGTGGAGTAGTCACTGGTCACTTGTAGCTATCAAGCATTTGAAATATGAGACTGAAAAACTGGTACTTTATTGTGTTGGATAGTGCCTCTCCCAACCCCAGTTCATACTCTTCCCAAACCCTCAGTTGTGAGGAAGACATACAGGTTATATGAAGTGAGTTAAGATGCGATTATGCTACAGTAGGGTGAGCCTGTAATCTAGTTTGCATCTTTATTAGAAGAGAAGACAGAGCCACAGACAGAATGCCACATAGCAAAGAGGCTGTGATTTAAAAGATGTGTCTGCAAAAAGCCAAGGAGTGCAAAGGGTTGTTGGCAATACCCAAAGTTAAGAGAAAGGCATGGCATCATCTCCTCCAGAAACTTCAGAGAAAGCATCGTTCTGCTGACATCTTGGTTTCAAATTTCTAGCCTCCAGAACTGTGAGAATAAACTCCTGTTGTTTTAAGCTGCCCAGTTTGCGGTAATGTGTTAAGACAGCTTGGCTTCACCTAGATCTTTATTCTTATGTTATTTAATAAAGAATTTTTGATCTTGAATTTGTTCCCCAAATTATTAATGGTGAGAAGGGTACTCTACTCATAGTAGAGTAACTAGCAATAACGATATTTAAGGACAGGAAAAGGCAGATGGTGTCTTGGCAAAGTGAGAGCTTCCCATTTCTTGCTATCTTGATTTCCTCTCTCACTGGACTTTTACCTCAGAAGCCTGCTTTGCATAGCCTGAGACCTCTTTCTGATTCAAAGAAGGAACTTAAGTCTTAGGAGGAAGTCTGGCTTCTGTCCACAGCCTGTAACTGACCTAATACTGCCATGATGACATTAAGAAAATAAAGCATCATTCATCCAGAGAAGTAGCATGACAAGTAATGATGTATCATTCCCAAAATATAACATTCCTCAAACAGCTTTTCTAAAACTCATGGAAATGCATACACACATGTGTGCATGGATATTATGTGTACATATGAATGAATGTGTGCTAAATGTGGATAGATGTTCGTGCATGTATATTGCACAGGTACATCGTGGAAGTGAAATCTGTTTTCCCCAAAGACTGTGAGTTTTTTCAGAGAACCTGGAATCCCATCAATGACTCCCCAAGAGTGAGCCACGTGGGCTTCTCAAAGAGAACAGCCTGTGATAATTTAAATATATGAGGGCAAACCCCCCAAAAATAAGATTATCTTTTGGAGGGCAGGCTCATTGAAGTACAGGCTTATCACACTAGATAAGTGTTCTAGAAACCCACTGGCATTAGTGTATCAGCTAGTGTTGTGAGAGGCAGCATTCGGCTTCAGTGAATTTTTTTGTTGTTGTTTAAGATTCTTTCAATGTGCTTGACCATTTCATGATGGGTGATTTATGAGCACACCTCCCCACACCGCACTGAATGTTCAGCAGTTTTTGACCAAAAACAGCATGACCCCTGTGCCCCACTCTCGCTAGTCACCCAATCTTGCCCTGTGTAACTGTTGTTTGTTTGTTTCCCTAGATGAAAAAGTCTTCACAGTGAAACATTTTGTGGATGTAGAAGAGGTAAAATAAAAAACGGCAGAAGTACTAAAGGCATCAAAATGGATGACTTCAAAAACTGTTTTGGACAGTGGAAAAAGCTTCTTGATAGATATGTTGCATCCAACAAAGAGCACTTGAAAGGGGACTGAAGTTTAAACGTGTAAGAATAAATACACAATTTTTTATAAATAAATTCCGGGTTTTTTTTAAACTCCACTCATATGTTGAGGACATCATCAAGATGATCTAGAATTGGCCTGAAGGAGAGTCAAAGGCCCAGGATCCACAGTTCTGTCCCCTAATTGTTGAGGAGGACAAAAGTTTAGAGGAAAACCACATACAATACACCACAGTCTAATCCTCTGCTAGAGAACTTCAGGCTGCTTCCATAAACAAGTTCTACTCCCGAAATATTCAGCTAATATGTATATTTTACAGTTTTCAAACATGCAGGAAACGTGACTATCTTGTGGACAAGTTTTTAATCTCAGAGATATCTCAGGAGCTGGCGTCTGACCATTCAGATTCATTTGAGCAAACAGACCCAGTGAGGGAAACCATAAGGATTTACCAGAACCCAGGTAGGTCACAAAGTCCCTGGAGGCCTCAGGGGCCACACTTACTATCCAGAAACACCTGTGATTACGTATACATGTACCCTGAGAGAATATGCGACAGAATAAAAGCTTTACTGAGATTTTCCTGTGGCAGGAGAGACCTGATTGGACCATAATTGATGGAATCCAAGAAAAGTTGCTGAGAATATCACTGCATCTCAGAGGGCTTCATGGCATTCCCATAAATTTCGCTGATGACATTGATCTCAGGCCTGGAGCAAACCTTTGTGTGGGCTGCATTGTTAGGCTTCAATGGACTCCTTCTCTTTTCCAGAAAGCTATCTATCAGATATAAATTGTTATTGATAAATGTTGGAAGCCACTTCTGGTGTTTTCAGAGCTTGTGCAACCTGAAAACGCCCCAAGTGTGGTACAGACTGAAGAAAGGACAGGCAAACTGGTAAGTGTGTTCACATCTACTGGTAGCTTGACAATCTGCAGAGTGCGCCAGGCTTCCAGAAGAAGAGACTTCATTCATTTGGATAGCACACATTTGCCCCTTGGCTAACTGTCAGCGTGCTCCATGAGAGAGCAAGGAGCAAAGGCTTTGGTAATTGGCGGCTTTGGGTGAGTTTCAGAGGTTTGTGGGGTTTTAGAATCCAGTCACCTTGCTGCTATCAGAGTTCTATTGCTGATCTGGCTCTGACTGAAAAGAGATTTTCAAGAGAACCATTGTACCATAGACTGGGAAATACCTACAATGACATTTGGGGATGCAGGGATTTGATGATGGGAAATAGAAGGGAAGAGACAAGGGTAGAAATGTTATTTTCTAGAAGACCCTGATTTTTATTCAGAAGACATTGTCTATTGATTCTGTAAAAAGTCAGAACAACTTTTCTTTTATTGTGTGTGACTGAGGTATCGAAGACTCTTTTAATGCATGTCTTAAAACCATGATTGCATGGCCCCAAGGAGACCACATGACCTTCCAGAAGGTGGAACCGATGTCCTGCAGAGGGTAGGGAAGGTCTGCAGGTGTGTGGCATGTGCATTTAGCATGACTGTGTAAACATTTTTCTTTTATAGCTTTTCTTTATCTATTGAGGCTTCAGTTATGAATTGGACCTTTGACCTATGAAGTTCTATTTTCCATCAAAGACAACCTAAATTTCTCAAATCCATATGAAGGATAGATTTGTTTAAAAGACAGTAAATTCAAAAATTCCCCATCCCCACTACTTAGTTTTGTTCAAGTATTCTCTTCTCTAAAGCCTTCTGACTTTATTCATTGAAAATTGAAATCAGAGACTATAAAATGTAGGATTGTGTAATATATTCATTCACAGCTAAGCTATTTTACTGCTTAGAATGAGTTATAGTGCACATCCAATATATTTCAATGTGTGCTAAAGTGTATTTGTTTTTAAAATAATACCTTTATGTTGGATAATCTTATACATGATGTTATATATAACAACAGAAGCAAAGCTTTGATATTTCCTATTTGCTGGTGGAAACACTAGTAATCATTCATTTTGTTCCATAAAAAACGTGGTTGTTTTGAAGTTGGAATTGAACTTCCAGAATGTTTGAATATATCATACAATGTTCTATTACTCTTATCTTCAAAAAGTAATAGACTATCTCAGATCTTCTTAATAAGTGTCTCATTTATTAAGATTGATAGAGATGTATGCACAGCTTTGCAATTATTTATTGTAGCTAAATTTGCAATTATACCAGATTTGAAGACACAATAGTCACAAGTCAAGCGCCTCAATTTTAAAATGTAGATAATAATACTTTAACAGTTGACTATGTAAATAACCAGGAAGCAGTGGTTAAGATCAAGAATTTTGAGATCAGATACCTAGATTAAAGCCCCTGTTCTGCCATCTAGTGGCTGTGTGAACTAGAGTCTCAGTTTTCTAATCCATAAAATGGGGATAACACTTCCCACAGGTTTTGTGTGTATGAAAATCAAACAAAATAACCTTTTCAATATGCTTATTGCAGTGAATGGCACATCATCAATATTGATTATTTGGTAGCTATTTTTTTTATGTTGTGAAAGCATACATATAAAGAGTATCTCTAGGCTTACAAATTAAGCAAATGTCAGAGATTGGAAGTGATAAAACAAATAAACTGCATTTCCTGAATTAGTGGAAGCCATGGAAGTAAGGAAAAAACAAACAGAGAGAAGTGTGTACAAACCGGACCAGTAGGAGAGCCGTGGTTAAACTGATAGTCTGTGGAGTACCACGATCATCTTCCAAACGTTTACTCCTCAAACGCCTTTGATTTTTGTGAACAATAAAATATTTTCAAAGTTCAGTGAAGGTTTTCATTGCAACTGCCAGAGGAAAGTTGTGTCAATATTTCTTAACCAATTATTTCCTTAATAGAGAGACCATGACTCCACTGCCCCTCCCTCAAAAGTACACTCACTTTTAGGGATGCTAAAACGCATAAAGTTAGATGAGAAGAATCTTAGCTAAAAATGGTGGATGATGTTCAAATAGGAGTCACCCTGACAAAGAGAACGACAACTGCAAACAGTTGTCCTTTTTTAAGCACACTCAAAGCTGCCTAAAGGTTATTACCCAGGCATAGAAATGGTTAATGCACAGGTTACCAATCACCTCCTGAGGTCAGCCCAAGGAACATTTTTACATCTGATTCTGCATGACCTCTCTGTGGTGTTAACTGCACACTGTTTCTGCAACACAACTATTCACTCCAACTCTGTTTTCCCTGTCTTCTAGAAATCCCTGCATCCTCACTGCAGTTCTTATTTACCAAGATTTTGCCCTCTGCCTCCATTTATGACTAATACTCTTCTAAAGAAATCTTAACCCATTCCTGTCATTTCAACTGATATTCTCTGCTGACAAGTCCCAAATATGTAATTATCTTTCCTGAATTTCAAATACATAGTCCTAATGTTGTAGACCTTTAAGCCCAGCACTCTGGCACTATGTAAGAGAAGTATTCTCATGTTATTGCTTGTAATTAGTTTATTGTATTTATTGGTGTATTTTTATGGAATTATCGTACTATGAAGAAAGAGAGTCAGTAACCGTAGTCCTAACAACCAGACATGATTGAGGCATGTCTCTCAGAGAAGAAACCTGAAGTCTAGAGGGAGAGCCAATGTGGAAGTTTTCTCTGGTCTTTGCACCAGAAAAAAGGACAATATTACCAAGGGCCAGTTTTGGATGGCAGTACAGCAGGGAAGGAAACCCCTGAGGAGATAAGCAGGTGAAGATAAGTTCATAGCTAGAGGGAGACACCGGAGAAATTTAAATGCAGTCCCACCCAGCCCCTAAAATTAAGATTAGGTATATATTGAGGCAAAATCTAAGACTGGGGAGAAGTAAGTGGTAATGGTTTCAAAATTCAATTTTTTTTAAGGTTGACTTTTTATATATGCATTTTCCTTTGTTTTTAACATTTGGTAACCCTAATTTTGAAAACCAAGACTTTTTCATCCTGGTTACAGGTAACCAAGGAAAAGGGTTTGTTCCTACTTGGGGAGAAGTTTAACATGGGCCTTTGAGTTAGGGATGGCAGAGAGGTTCAACATGAGACACTTCCATAAGAAGGTCAAGTCAGGTCCAGGAGAAGTCAGCTCTATGAGAAGGTCAAGCTCAAGGTCACATCAGGTGAATTTGTTAAGTAACCACTCTCTGTCTGAAATTCTTCTTTCATTTCTCATCTCTGCTAAAGCCATGGGAGGTTCTGAGTTTTGTTTCTAGTAAGAAGGCTGTTCCTTTACCTCTGAAATTTAACTAATCCAAAAGAGAACTTATTTATTGCTGCCCATTGCTAATTACCACCCCTACACCTGTGTTTTACGTCTCTGTTAATACTGCAAATGGCAGTGTCAGTTCTCAACCTAGCTACTTCTCATGACTTATCGTATACAGATTGGACCTTGATCTGCACCTTTTTAAAAAAAGTTTTTATTTATTTAGAGCTGTAGTCTCACTCTGTCACCCAGGCTGGAGTGCAGTGGCATGATCATGGCTGGACTCAGGGAATCCTTCTGCCTCAGTCTCTTGAGTAGCTGGGACTACAAAAACACGCCACCACACCTGGCTAATTTTTTGATTGTTTTGTAGAGACAAGATCTCACTATGTTGCCTGGCTGGTCTCAAACTTCTGGACTCAAGCAATCCTCTTGCCTCAGCCTCCCAAGTCCTGGGATTGCAGGTGTGAGCCACTGTGCCCAGCCATATTCTGCACTTTTCTCCTTGCCACTTCAGTGTTGCAACAATTGAGTTCAAGTACATATTTGGTTTTTCAAGGGACCCTAAAACTATTCCAGTCCCACCCATCCATACTTTTCTACCATTATGTGATATCGAACAATCTTTATTTTCATTCTTTTTTCATGTATTCTGTCCTTCTCAGTTTCCATCCAATTATCATATATTCACGTACCACCAAAACATATCCTTTCCTGTTCACATGGTCTTGATAAAATAGTCTTGATTGAGCTGGGCTCGGTGGCTCAGCCTGTAATCCCGCGCCTTTGGGAGGCTGAGGTGAGTGGATTGCCTGAGCCCGCGGGTTCGAGACCCACCTGGGCAAGCAAGACCTCATCTCTACAATAAATCAAAAAATTAACCAGGCGTGGTAG
>CAUYQG010028186.1:0-17310 GCA_963574415.1 Tarsius wallacei | reverse complement strand
CACTTTGTCAACCAGACTGGAGTGCAGTGGCCGCTCCCGGCCACCGCAGCCTCGACCTGCTGGGCTCCGGTGATCCTTCCGCCTCAGCCTTCCAAGTAGCCGGAATTACAGGCATTTGCTACCACACCCGGCTGATTTTTCATTTATTGTAGAGATGAGGTCTCGCTTGCCCAGGCGGGTCTCGAACCCGCGGGCTCAGGCAATCCACTCACCTCAGCCTCCCAAAGGCGCGGGATTACAGGCTGAGCCACCGAGCCCGGCCAGTTCTGCTTCTTGGTCTTCATTTAACTAGCTGGTTCTTCTGTTTAGATCTCATTTCTAAGTTCATATCCTTAGTGAATCCTTCCCTGATCTCCAAATATAAGAAAGCACTTTCATCATTCCAATCTTAGTAGCATGTTAGCAAATTATTTCAAATTCTCTCTCCCTTTTTCTGATCTTCTTGATTATTTTCTTTAGATATAAGCCCCATGGAAGCTGAATGTTTTCTGGTTTTTTACTATATTCTCAGCTCCTAAAATATCTAATACATGACAAGTATTCAAAAACATTTGTGGAGTGAATGATGAAATAGTGAAAGGATTATTATGAGTAATACATTACTATAGCGCTATGCTGTAAGTTATTATAGTGTAAGTTACTATTATAACATATATTTAACACTTTTTAAAAAAGTGACAATTTGGGAGCTGTTTCTAATTAACAAGTACATACATTTTGAAGTTATTTTTAAAATTAATACATCTGCTTCAATAGGATTTTTAATGAAAAGTAATAGTACTCTGTCTTCCCCTTCCCCTTCTCTAGTCCTAAATCTCAACACCAAAAAAAATTTTGGCATTTCTATTTTTAATTTTTTAAAATATGTTTCTATCTTCCTGTACTGTGCTTGCCTTGCTTGATATTCATCATACTTGTGGCGTTTCTTATTGACGTTTTTTTTCCTGAGATAAAGATCTAGATCACTTACACCTATGATCCATCCCCTCTTTGATCCCATCTAGTAAAATTCCATCACAATGATCACACCCATCACCACTGAGCCCTGCAATTTCACAAACAATTCTTAAATCTATAGACAGCATTTTTGATGGTTCATTTGTTATCTTTCTTCTTTGTCTTCCGCCATCTCTTGCACTTCCTTCCTATTATCTGTACATTACTTTGATGTGGTAGATAACATCTGCAATTTTAATTTAACAATACGTTTATTCTAAAAATGAAACCAATACATAGTATTTTGTTTTGTTTTGTTTGTGTCGGAGTCTCACTCTGTCACCCAGGCTGTAGTGCAGTGACACACTCACAGCTACCCCAGGCTTGACCTTCTCAGATAATCCTTCTGCCTCAACCTTCTAAGTACCTGGAACTATAGGTGTGTGCTACCATGCCTGGCTACTTTTCTTGATTTATTGTAGAGACAGGTCTTGTCAACTTGTCCATGCTGTTCTTGAACCCCTGGGTTCAGGAAATCCCTTTGCCTGGTCTCAAAGTGCTGGGATTAGGGGTGGAAGTCACCACAGTTGACCAGTGTTCTTATTTTTTTTTTAAATAATATACTGTTTACCACAAAACCAAGCCATGTATACAGATATGGTGTCACACAATGTCAAGTTGGAAAATAACCATAGCAAATGTCTTCAATATTCCTTGTATTTTCAATCATTTTGTGTATTCTAGCAGTTTCTTTTCTTTCTTTCTTTTTTTGAGTTGTAGTCTCACTCCTTCACCAAGGCTGGAGTGCAGTGGCAAGCTCACGGCCACCGCAGCGTCCACTTGTGGGCTCCAGCAATCCTTCCGCCTCAGCCTTCTGAGTAGATGCACACTACCACGCCTGGCTATTTTTTATTTTATTGTAGAGACGAGATCTTGCCAGGTTGCCCTAGCTGGTCTCGAACCGACGGGCTCAGGCAACCCACTAGCCTGGGCATCCCAAGGTGCTGGGATTACAGGCTGAGCCACCGAGCCCAGCTGGTTTATTTTTCTTTACTAAATACTTTCCACCTGGAGGCATTCACTTTTCAGCAATAGCCTGAAATGGCATTTCCTGGTCTCACAGCACCATTGTCTTACTGGGACAGATCTTGCCTCTTCTCTTGGGTTTTTACCTAATGTGCATTTGAATCCCATGTCTGTCCTTTTCCTTGATTTAATTATTCTTTTTTCCAAGATTTTATTCTCAATTGAGTGACTAAGGAAATGTTCATGGAAGAAATTTAGTTTAGTTTTAATTTTTCTTTATTTCCAGAAGATTTTTGAAATGTTTTACTTTTTCTCTGGGGAATTTTTCCACTGTACTTCTTTCATGATTCCCTTTCTTATTTCTCCTTGATACTGATGTTTAAGATCTAATTTTTCTACTGTGCTATTGTCTTATTTTTAAAATATATGTTTAGTTTCAATGCTCTTGATAATCAATTTTTCCTTTCTTGGTAGGATTATGTTTTTAAGAATGCAATAGGTTCTTGCCTCTTTCTACGGATATATTTTAGTACTTTCTTTTCCCTTTCTTCTCTGTTTCCTGAGTTACATCTTTTGTTGGTGCTTTTTTTTTCCCCTCCAAATTTGTGTTTATCTTTCTCATTTGTATCCTTTGCTTTCTGTACTATCTAAGGATCCTCGATGGTATTGTTATATTTAAGAAATATGCTGCTGGGCACATGGTAGCTCATGCCTGTAATCCCAGCACTTTGGTGAGGCAAGAGGATTGTGTGAGCCCAAGGGTTCGAGACCAGCCTGGGCAACTTGGCAAGACCTCATCTCTACAATAAATCAAAAAATTTAGCTGGGTGTGGTTAACACGCACCTTTGGTTCCAGTTGGAAGGCTGAAGTGGAAGGATTTCCTGAGTCCAGCAGCTCGAGGCTGCGGTGGCCATGAGCGTGCCACTGCACTCCAGTCTGGGCAACAGAATGAGACTCAAATTAAAAAAAAAAAAAAAGAAATATGCTTTTCCAGTCTCTTTCTATCTAAGTAGGGCTTGTTTTATAGCAAGTGTATAGCCACTGCCAAAAGCTGAGTTCTCTGATTTGGAATGCTTAGCTCTCACAGTTACAGTTCAAGATTATTTTAGGAATCACCATTTTACACATGTAGTCATTCTTATTTGTCAAAAATTTTACTTTGCTAAGCAATTTTTTAAAACTTGCTATTATTACCTTCTTTGCAATAAACTTACTATAGAAAAATATTACTTAAATTATGTGTACACACTGAATATCAGAGTTAAGCTATTGTTCTGTGCACATTAAAAATGCCACTCTTATTGGAAGAGTGCAACAAAACACAATACCATAGCAAAGAATCAAGGTCATATTTTTAGAATGGTAAATTTGGGATGTAAGTTATACATTAACATGTCATATAACAGCAAATACAATATTACCAAATTGTTTTTCGAAAACTTCAAATTAGTTTAAATTCACAGCAACATTAGGTGAAAGTGCCTATTTCCCACATTCTCTTAAATATTGTTTCAATATTTTAATCTTTGCATTTATTAGAAAAAAAATATTATCTTCAATATTTTTTATGCTTCCAGGTCATTGTTATTCATTCGACAAATCATTTGCTTATTAAATTTTTTATCTTATTCTTAGAATCTCTTTTTTATTAATTATAAGAGATTTTTGTATATAAGGGAAATTATGATTATGTTGTAAATATTTTTGTCTGTTTTATCATTTATCTTCTGACTTTGTTTATGACATTTTAAAATATAAATTCTCATTGCTTTTGGCCAAACTAATCAATCAAACTAAATATTGGACATTCAGTATGCTTAAATTGACATTTGGAAAAATCTCTCCCTTTTTCAGGTCTGAAAGGACATTTGTACCATTCAACATGCTTTCCTGTCTCAATTAGTGCTATATTTCGCAGTTATTCATTATAGTTTATATTGGAAGTAATAGTAATTTAATTATTTCATTAAAATAAAAATTTGGGGTCTGCTTTCCTTTTCATTTTGTTTTGTTTGGGTATGATATGAAGGAGGAAACAAAAATAAATGCTGAAAATAGTAGAAAATAATAGCAAAAGTTTCCATAGGAGTTTTTTTTTTTCCTCCACTGTACATACTCATCCTACCCGCCCCCCCCCCAAAAGGAATAAAAGTCCATTTAGTGTTTTGGACATTATCATGTTACAGATTTTTTTTCACTTAGGAGAAAAATCATATTATCATATTGTAATAAAGCTTTTTAAAAAAACATTTACTCAAAGATTCTCCTGTGTTTCTCAATTGAATTTTAGGAATTCTTCTTCCAGTCCCATGTCTCTTCAAATTGTATTTTAAGCTGTCTATGCCTCTGAATTCCAGACTTACAGATCTAACTTTTCACAACATGTCTATTCAGGTCACAAACTGGCATCTCAAATTTCTCAGATAAAATTGGCATCTAATAATCCACATTACCTAAAGCTGTTACTCCTCCAGACCCCCAAACTTCACCATAGTCAACTCTCTGAATTCCTTTGCTTAAACCATAAAGCTTGGACTCATTGTTGACTCGTTTCTTTCTCTCAGACCTAACATCAATTCAATTTTTTAAAAAAATCATGCAGTTTCTATCTTTAACATAAATCTAGAAGCTTGCCCCTTCACATTATGTCACTTTCTACTCTAAGCCACACTACTTTGATTTTTCATCTGAAATATTGAAAGTGAGTCCTCACTGGTCTTCCAGCTGCATCCTTACCATTCTGTGGTCCATTAGCCAAACAGAAACTGGAATAAACTTTGTAAAATTCAAAGCAAATCACATCGATCCTTTCCTTAACTTTCTGACGACTTTCATTTCACTTTGAGTCTCATTTAAAATAAGGTCTTTGCACTCACTATTTCCTGTGTAGAACACTCTTTTGCTAGTAACAGCACAGTGTGCTTCTTGTTCCTTCAGGTATCTCTTCAATATCTTCTCATACAATCTCCCTCTACCCTCCACTTTCTAGCCCCGTCACTCTACCTTTTTTCTTCATAGCATGCATCACTCCTGCCATAGTACAGAGTCATTTGTTGTTTACTGCCTACCTTCTCTGACTAGACTATGAGTATCATGACAGCAGAAATGTTTTCTGGTTTGTTTACTGCTGTATCCCCAGAATCTGTAACAATGTCGGTGGATACCCAATAAATATTTGTTGAGTAAACTTACCCTGTGTATCTTACTAAATACTTAGGAAGCTATTTTTGTTTGACCTGTGTGCCTAGTCAAAGGACTGAAGTACTTTGTTTCTAACATTTTAGTTAAATTTCTTAGACCTCCTGGCATAAAATCATGTCACTGACCCTTTGCTTTTTAGTTTCACTGTTCTTTATTTCTTTTCTAACACAAACTTCTTCTTCTAAAATTATTGGTATAAATAATTTTATTTCACTATTACTTCATTAAATAAAAATAGCATTCAAATTTAAATGGGTAAAAGTTTAACTGTATTTATCAGTAAAATTAATAAAATAATTAAACAGGTTATGCCTGTAAAACACCTTGGCTAAATACCAAATATCAGTAAATTGTAGAGCAGTACCAGGTGTGGTGGCTCACGCCTGCAACCCCAGCACTTTGGGAGGCAGAGGTGAGAGGATTGCCTGAACCCACAGGTTTGAGACCAGCCTGGGTAACTTGGTGAGATCTTGTCTCTACAATAAATCAAAAAAAATTTGCTGGGCATGGTGGTACCCATCTATAGTTTCAGCTATTTGAAGGATGAGGCAGAAGGATCACCTGAGCTCAGCAGGTCTAGGCTACAGTGGCCATGAGTGTGTCGTTGCACCCCAGCCTGGGCAACAGAGTGAGAGCCTGACTCAAAAAAAAAAAAATTATGGAGCAGTAATATCTATAATTTTTTTTTTTTTTTTGAGTCAGAGTCTCACTCTGTCACCCAGGCTAGAGTACAGTGGCATGCTCATGGCCACTGCAGCCTCGACTTGCTGAGCTCAGGTGATCCTTCTGCCTCAGCCTTCCAAGTAGCTGGAACTACAGGCGTGCACCACCATGCCCTGCTAATTTTTTGATTTATTGTAAAGATGAGGTCTCACCAAGTTGCCCAGGCTGGTTTTGAACCGCTGGATTCAGGCAATCTTGTCACCTTGGCCTTCCAAAGTGCTAGAATTATAGGCTTGAGCCACCATGCCCAACCATACCTATAAAATTTTATCTTGAAAACCCTAATTATAGGCCCTGTTTTTATTATGACCATTTGAGTGGATGCTGGCAAATCAAACACATTTCTAGACAAAAAAGTTGAAATCACTGATGGCTATTTTTTCTTGACATAGCATGGTTCTCACATAACATAATGTGGTTCTTACAAGTACACACCCTTTATTCTGAGATTAGATTTATAACATAGATCATTGTCTCTTACTACAAAAATTATCCTAATCTTGTATAGTTTGGGGATGGCATTAATATAATTTACCATAGCATGCAGCATAATATAAATATAACTTTATTCCGTAAAGAAAGGCCTTATATAGTCATTTCCAGTGAGAAATTTTAGAGAACAACAGAAGAGACATAAAGATCGTTTGTATCCTACTCTGTAGAAGAAGTAACTGAAACCCAAAAAGAAATGCTGACTTATTACTGTTAGAAAATAGAAAAGATAGTTAGAGCTCTGCTCATCTGTTTCTGAGTTCAAAAGTTGCAGCATTTCACTCAGGAGTGCCTATTTTTTGTGTCAAACATCTGTACAGCATTTTCATTTGTAGGTCTTAACAGAAAACTCAAGTTGACTATGTCTAAAACTGAGGTCAACATCTTTCTTGAAAATGAAGTTTTCTCTTGTAATTGCCAATTCCATAAATGACATCATCGTTCTCTTCTTTTTAAATTTTTTTATTTTATTAAGATGCGGAGTACAGTTCAGGGTTAGGTACACAAGTGGTAATCATACGGGTAAAGTTTAGGCCTCCCTTTGGTCCCCGCTTTGCCTGGTATGAGATTAGGTACCCTTATTAATATTGTCCCCCGCCCCACCCTGATCACCATTCTCTTGATCATCTATCTAGCACTTCTTCTTCCTGCACCAAGTATCAAATCAGCCAACATGTGTTAATATTTTTAAGCTACATACTAACTGATTTCCCTTAACCATGTTCCTTTATCATCATATATGTTGTAATAAGAATCCAAATTCTTTAGTATGCTGCTAAAGGTTCTTTCTTATTTGACCCTTGCCTAACTCTCTAGCCAACTCCTCTTAGCCAAGTCACATTTAACCTTAGTTCCTGGGCATCAGGTGTCTGCAGGCATTTGTACCTTTTTAAAATGCTGCTTATACAACTTGGGGTACACTGTCCCTCCCCTCCCAATCTTTCTGTCTTGCTGTGGTTAGTCACAGAACAACTCAGCAATTAAGACTCAATTCAAGTGCTGAATGCCAGACTAACATTTCCTAAAGGACGATGATTATATATTGCCCTTTTTATATATCCCAGTTCCTGGGATGATGTATGACACACACATATGTTTAATAACTGCATTAATTGATTAATTACTTTGACCCACATACCAACAAAAAGCCAGAAGAGAATATCCCGGCATATTTCCAAATTTCTAGCAGGGTTAAGTAAAGATAATAAAAGGTTAAAATTAGAAGATTTCTATATTCTAAAAAAAAAGAAAATAGTTGTATGTGTCTGAATTTTTTAGATGAAATTATGCTCATGGTCCAATTTGCATAAGTAGCTATTTTAAAAGAACTCATCAGATATCTAAGCATTTAATATTTAAAATTAGGAAACAATGGAGTGAAAAAATTATGAATATATACCAATATGAGTAAATGTAATTGTAAAATGAAAAAGAGAATACTGCAGTGCCAATGACGCAGAGAGGCCAAATCTGAAAACAAGGGGATTTTGGTGCTCCAGAAAGCTTGACGATTTATGTGAATTATTAGGTAACTAATTCTCTTTAAATTAATTCATATGATGAATCAGATGTGGTCACTGTGTCCTTGTGTACCACAAGGGCCAAGATCGAAAATAAATAATAATTATGTTCATTATTTATGATGAATAATGAATTATTCTATTTGTTTATTACTGTGAATCATTCAAAGAGAATGGAGAGAGCTAGATAAGAATAGTTAAAATGATTTAATGTCTTCACTTCAGAAAATGTTATTTTATGTTTACTTTTATTTGAAGACATTTTTCTATAACTTTATCTTTGTCATATTTGGTAACTTCATCCTCTTCTGACTTCAAAAGTATACCAAAATAACCTCCCAAGCATCATGCACACACTTAGAGAGGAGAAAAAAAAATCTTAACATTTGGGTGGAATGAATGTTAAGAAGATTCTAATAAAAATATTTGTTTTCAGGTAGCTATTTTCCTGAAACTGACTTTTTTTTTTTCTTATTTTGTGTCATTCCTCAGCCTTTGCTAAACAAACCTTTTCTTTCTTCTCTTCTTTTGCCAGGTTCCTAGCATAAAGAAAGTTGTGTTGATTAGATCCATGGGCAGAAATGCAGCCATGAGATGTGGTGCAGAAAGGTCAGTTTCGAATTTCTTTGAAATATTTTGTTAAATGAGTAGCAGCAAAGGTCAGCTGGGCTCTGAATGGGGTTTTTGCCTTTATTACTTTTCTGCTAGCTTCAAGACATTTGTGTTTGTAGAACTCTGTGTTTGAAATGGTCTGATTCCAATCTTAAGTATTGTATATGTTCAACACACAGACATAAGAGATATGAGATTATTGAGCAGTCATTAGTAAATATCAATGTTGTTTAGTATATGATGGTAAAGTTCAGTGAAGAAATACACAGACAGTATACCCTCTAACATTTTAATATAAACATTTTGTGAAAGTATGTGGTACTAAAAAACTGGGTAAAACAGACTTACAATAAAGACTAGAATTTATTGATGGAAACATTAGAAAGTACTCAGTAGTAATTTAGCCTAATTCTTTCAGCTTGTTCATAAAAATAATCCACTCATTGATGCTAAGGAACCTTATATTTATGCAGCTTTCTACAGTCTACAAAAGCAGCAACACTATTTAGTACATTAACAGTAAACCTCCTGACCCCTTAAAGAGGTCATTTCTTGATCACATTTATTGTTTACAGTAGGATTTTGCATAAAGTCTTCTTTGCCTATGGTTACTTAACCCATCTTCATTTCCTTTCATTACTTAAAAATTCTGCTTGCTTAAAAATAAATTTCCACTTATGGCCAAGATAGAATAATAAAGTCTGAATATATCCTTTTTTTTTTTTTAAATGAAACCAAACCAGGGTGGGGAGAAGACAGAGATGTGGAGACAGAAACAGAGACAGAAAGAAAAAGGGAGAGAGACAGAGGAACAAAGATAAAAATACAAACCAATGGTTTTCCAGATAATGGACATCAAGTGAAAAAGGGCAGTGATCCCCGAGAGATGGGAAACAGTGAAATCCTACAATCACTAGAACTTAATGCCTTGGGAGAATTTGTAGGCAGTGGCAGAGTGAGAAAGAACCCAGACAGATTTCAACAGACTCTCAGAGTTAACGAGATGAAACTAAAAGACCAAGTAGACCAAGACAGATACGGTTTGCAATCTAGAGTAAAGAAGAGGAGAAACCTGTATAAGGAGATACGGTTGTAAATCTGCCAAGCATCCCTCTTGATATTCATCAGACTACTAACTGGCTGATGCATATGTGGAAACAAATTGAGGCCGAGGAAAAAACCATCCAAGAGGATTAGAGAGTTCAGTGGCCAGCACTCACATAGGGCCTATTCTAGTGTGGGGGTCCTGCTCCTGCAGAGATTGGGGGTCTCTGGCAGTGTGACAGCGTTGGTGATTTGACAAGAAGAAAAGAAACTAGAAAGAAAGAAAAGGACTGGACAACTGTTCAAAGATTGAGCAGAAGCCGTTTATTGGAAGTAACCGTGGGTCTTTTATCCCCAAATTTTGCACAGTCAGACTCACATGCCTTTCACGTGAACACAAAACCAGGTGCATGAGGGGCTTCCCCCCGCCACCAGATGTTTCCTCAAGCATGAGGAAGAACAAACCCAAAATTGTTTCTTGTACCTAATGCCTGGTTGATGTTCCTCAAAAGTAATGTAACAATCTCTACTAACATCATACTGTTCTAATGATCAATAACTTCTAAAGCTTATTTGTATACAACACCTATAATGACTAACTTACATCCCATTAACTTTCTTATTCTATGCTAATTTTAACTTATCCTAACTTACACAATTGCTATAGAAACTCTTAATTATAGCCTAAACCGGTTCCTAAAGAATGTGGCCCAGTCCAAAGATCACGCTGGGCTCTTCAGAATGTGGCCCAGTCCAAAGTTCACAGTGGGCCACTTCTTGAAACAATAGATTACAATCTTACTCAAAATAGCTACTAATAACTTCTAAAAACTATATCTAACTACTATATAATTCATATCAATCCTCGGCCACCTTACTAAAAAAGCCTGTGACCAACACTGGAGGCTTTTAGATGTGACCCAAGTTTGAACTGTTAAATTGTACCAAAGCCAAAACTGCAGTCAGTGAGAAAATGGGAGTTTCTAAAGTTAGCTGTGTCCTTCCAGTCCCAGAGCTTTATGCTTAAGTTAGCAGGAGTTCTTTCAGGCTGCAGTGCTAAGCCGAAAAAGGGAGAGGAAATGGGGTCAACGGCCCCCGAACACATCCTAGTGGTCTCGGGGTCCATGGCTCTCCCTGATTTCTAATGCCCAGTGGGCCTCCGTGGCTGGCTTTCAGCATTCTAGTACCTGTTACCACCAGTCAGATAGGAAAACCTTGTAATTCATGAGGTATTGGGTAGATGGTTCATAAAGATTTGTCTCAGCAGAAGTGAAAAGTTAGCCCTAGACTAAATGCTGCTCTTTAACTTAAGAAATCTTAAAAGAAAGATATGAGATGCTTTCTAAAGTAGTTAATTGCATATGAAAAATAGAAGAATATTTGGAGAAACACAAAAAAAATTCAACCAAAAAGGTAAAATTCACAATTTCATGCATCCAATGAAAGATTAAAAAACATCCAAAGACCCATAATAAAAAGAAACATCAACAGATCAAAACTGACTCAGTACTGACACCAATATTAGAATAAGGAAACAAGGGCATTGAGACAAGTATTATAACTGTTCAATATGTTCAAAAAGTTAAATACAGATATGGAAAATATACCAAACACTCAAATCAAATGTCTAACAATTGAAACTACTTCTTGAAATAAAAAAATATGCAGAAATGAATTATCAGCACATTAGACATTGTAGAAGAGAAGATTAGTAAACTTAAGAACAAAGCAACTGAAACTATCCAAATAAAAATACAGAGAGAAAAAATAATGAAATAAAATTAGGTCAGTGAGCTGTGAGACAACGTAAGGTGGCCTAATACACACATAATTGAATTCTGCAAAGGGAGAGGTAAGGGGGGACTGTCTGAAAAAATAATTACCAAATAATGGAGTATGTCAGAAATGTATGTCAGAAAATAATTTTCATTACATTTAAAAAGACTTGAGTCATATGCAGTATGTTCTCTGATCACAATGGCATTAAATTAGAAAGAAGTAAAATAAATGTCCCTGGAAAATCTCCAACTATTTGGAAGGTAGTAAAATAGTAAGGAAGAAGAGTAGGTAAAAAATTTTGAATGCCCCTATAGACTTTTTGTTTGACAACCATAAGTTATTTTATTTTGACATGAATAAAAATGAACATCATATCAAAATTTGTTTAATGACACTAAAGTTATAATTAGAAAGAAATTTATAGAATTAATCAACTCTATTATAAAATAATCAATAAATGCAGCTTCTGCCTTAAAGAATTAGAAAAAAAGAAAAGTTAAACTCACACTAAACAAGGAAAAAAGGAAATAATAAATATCAGAATGGAAGTAAATTACAAAGGAAACAAAGAAAATCAATGTAATAAAAATATTTTTAGGTGATAAATAAAATTAATGAGATGATATAAATTACCAACATCTGAAATAATAAAGGTTACATTACTACAAATTCTGTAAGTACTATAAAGATGATAAACAAGTTTATACTGATAAATTAAACAATTCAGATGCAATGAGTATATTCCTAGAAAGTCATGAACTACTAGAGATCTAGTAAGAAGAAATAGGTAGCTCAAATAGCTTCTTATATATTAAAGAAATTGAAATTGTAATCTTTTAAAAAATCTGTTCAGAAAGAAAATCCAGACTCAGATGACTTTACGGGTGAATTCTACCAATTCTACAATATCTCTTTCAAAAAATTTTTAAAAAGGGAATACTTCCAGTCAACTTTATGGGGCCAGAATTTCTCTGATACCAAAACAGACTAAGACATTAGAACAAAAATACAAATACCATTATCTCTTATGAACATAAAAGTAAAAATTCTTAAAAAACTTAAAAACGCAAACAACAACATATAAAAGTTTAAATATACTATGGTCAACTGTGGTTCATCCCAGGAACACAAGGTTAATCATTTAGTATCAATCAATTTATCTCACAGTATTAGAAAACCCCAAAGAAAAAATCAGGTGAGCATCTCATTAGCTACACAAAAAAATATTTAACAAAATTCAAAACCTTAATGCTAAAAACTCTCATCAAAATAGAAATACATAAAACTGAGACAAAAACATCAACCTGGTAAAGGATATCAATGAAAATTCTACTGCTAAATCACACTAAATGATGAAAAAATTACTCCTCTCCCATTGGATCAGGAACAATTTATAGATTCCAATTTTAAAACTTTTGCTTAATATTACATTGAAAATTCAAAACAGTTTTGCAATAAGACAAGAAAATAAAATTGAAAGGATTTGAAAGAGGGACATCAAATTGTTTTATTCACAGGCAGTGTGATTAGGTAGAAAACCTATTGGTCGCCGAGCATAGTGACTCATGCCTGTAATACCAGCACTTTGTGAGGCTGAGGTGGGAGGATTTCCTGAGTCCAGTAGATCAAGGCTGTGGTGGTCGTGAGCCAGCCACTACACTCCAGGCTGGGTGACAGAGTGAGACTCCAACTCAAAAAAAAAAAAAAAATTATTGGAATTTACATTTTTAAAAGTTACTAGAACTAAGTGCTTGTAACAAGATCAAGGATATAGGATAAATATTAAAAATCAATTGTATTTTATATACTAGCAAAAAACAATTAGAAATTTAATCTTCAAAATCTTTTTACAGTAGCATAAAAATATGAAATATATAAAAGATATGACAAAAATTTGTCAAAAATATGCAATGTTTGTACACTGCAAACTGCAAAACATTGCTGAAAGAATTTAAAGAAGTCCTAAAATGTGGAAAAATATACTTTATTCACAGGTCAGCATATTTAATATTGTTAACATTTCTAATAGTTATGACAAAATGAATGTAACAAATAGCTATAAATTAAACAAAATGTGTGCAACTTATATAATGAATACTACAAATGACCGATGATCAATCAGAGAAGGCCTACATAATTGGAGAATCACATTATGTACATGAATCAAATGACACAACAGCGTAAAAAAAAAAGAAATCATCACCAAAACAATCTATGGATTAATTGCAATGACTAGCAGGTTTTATTTAGGATTTGTCAAGCAATTTTAAAATTTCATATGGAAATGCAAAAGATCTAAAAATGCCAGAACAACTTTGAAAAAGAAGAACAATTTGTAGGGCTAATACTACATAATTTCAAAACAGATTATAAAGGTTCGATAATAAGAGAGTGTGGTAGTTTAGTTGAATTAAGCGAGTCGACTAAGGCAACAGATTAAGTAGTCCAGAAATAGACCCACATGGATACAAATAATTGACTTTTGATCAAGATACAAAGGCAATTCAGGGGAAAAAATGTAAAAATTTCTGAAATAATTAGAATTTTACTTCATACTGTTCAGTATAAACAAAAATTAACACAAAATGGATTATGTAACTAAATTTAAATTCTAAACCTGTGAAACTTGTAAGAAATATCTGAGAAGATTATTGTTACTTTGAAAGAAACAATTTTTTACATATGACACAATGCAGTATTCACAAAAGAAAATGATGATAAATTGGACTTCATCACATTTTAAGCCTTTTTCCCTTCAAAAAACACAGGAGAATGAAAAGACAAGTCTCTGACTGGTAGAACATATTCTCTAAGCATATGTGATAAATGACTTGTATGCAAATATGTAAAAAACACTTAGTACTTAATAATACAAGCACAAGCCAGTAAAAATATGAACAAAAGATTTCAGCAGATACTTGAACAAATAAGATATGCAGATGTCAAAAAATTGCCCTTCATTAGTCCCTTTAAAATGCACATTAAAATCACAATAAATGGAATACTGATTAGCAGTAAAAAGTAATCAGTTATTGATGTACACAAAACTCAGATAAATCACAAAGACATTATACCAGTTTCTAAGGTGTATACTGTATAATTCTATTTATTCAATAATCTCAAAGACACAAAGATGCCATGACAGAAAATGATTGGTAGAGGTTTTGAATAGAGTAAGGTGCCACCATTATGGTATAGCATGAGGAAATTGTTTGGCATTACAGAACACTTCTATATCTTAATTATGATAGTGGCTACCTGATTGCAAACATGCGTTCATACTGATAGAACTTTACACAAAATTTAAGTCAATTTTATTGTTTGACAATTTTTTAAAAATCAGTTATTTTTAACTGTGTTAAACAGCGCAACATCACTGCACACTGGTTAGAATAGTTAGTTTAAAAGACTGGCCATATTGAGGTGTTAGTGAATTCTCACATACTGCTTATGGGAATGTAAAATGGTACAGTGACTTTAGAATACATTTTACAGTTTCCTAAAAATTTTCTATTGCAATCTTAGGTATTCACCTATAAGAAGAAAAAGCACATGCCCATAAAAAAAGAAATGAAAGCAAATGTTCATAACACCTATATGTGTAGTAGCTTAAAATTGAAAACAACTTAAATACTGATCAGCAAGCAGGTCAATGGACAAAGTTTCATTTATTCATTCAATGAAACACTACTCAGAAATATGGAGAAATGAACAACTGACACACACAACAACATGAATGAATTTTAGTCATGCTGAGTGAAATGTGTCAGACAAAAAAAGAGTACAAACTGTGTCATTCTATTTATATAAATTTCTGGGACTGCAAGCCAAAGTATGACAGAAAGCAGAAAAGAAAGCAGTGGTTGCTTGGATATGAGGCGAGAAAGCAGGAAGTAGAGAGAAGATTTAAGAATGACATGAAACTTTGGGGAACAATAAATGTGTTCATTATCTTGATTGTGGTATTGGCTTCACATGAGTACACCCATGTCATAGCTTTTAAAATTGTGCACTTCAAACATGGGCAATTGTCAATTAATCCTCAATAAATATTTTCTCATATACATATAATATATATATATTTGCATTTAACTTTGCAGTTTTGTTACATGGTGTTATCATGTAGTGGTGAAGTCTTGGCTTTCAGTGTATTCAACACCCATATAGTGTACCAAATAGGTAACTTCAACTCCCATTCCCTTTCCACTATCTCTCCTTTGGGGGTTCTTAGTGTCTAGAATTCCCCTTTGTATGTCCATGTGCACCCATTGATTAGATCCCACTTATGAGTGAAAACATGCAGCCTTTGATGTTCTGTTTCTGAATTATTTCACTTAGGACAATGGTCTCCAGCTTCATTCATTCTGCTGAAAAAGACATGATTACATTCTTTATGTTTGCATAGTATTACATGGTACATTTTATTTGTCCAGTCATCCTCTGGACATTTAGCGTGTTTCCGTGACTGCTATTGTAAATAGTGCTGCAATAACCATACAAGTGCAAGCACCCTTTTGGTATAATAATAATTTGTTTCTTTGGGTAGATACAAGTAGTGGGACTGCTGAATTGATTGGCAGTTCTATTTTTAGTTCTTTAAAGAATCTTCATACTGTTTTTCATAAAAGTTGTACTAATTTATGTTTTCATCAGCAATGTACATGTACTCCCTTTTCTCCACATCCTTGCTATCATCTGTTTGTTTGGGGTTTTTTTACTTTGTAATAATATAGCTATTCTGACTGGTATAAGAAGGTATCCATGACTAATGACCTGAAAAATCATCGTTGTAATTCAACTATAAGAACTTAATGACAAACATGGTGGTTTTAATTTGCATTTCCCTGTTGATTAGTGATGTTGAGTATTTTTAAAATATGATTGTTGGTTAGTTTAGAGGAAAAATAAAATATCTAGAAATACATTTAGTCAAAAAGGTAAAAGATTTATACAAGAAGAACTACAAAGCAATAATGAAATAAATTATAGAAGACACAAACAAATGGAAAAGCATCCCATAACCATGGGTTGGAAAAATGGCCATACTGCCCAATCCCAAAATTCATGAGGAACTAAAACGGAACCCTAGCAGCCAAACCAAACCTAAGCAAAAAATAACAAAGCTGAAGGCATCACATTACTTGACTTCAAAGTATTCTACAAGGCTATAGTAACCAAAACAGCATAGTAATGGTATAAAAATAGAAATATAGATCAATAGAACATACTACAAGACTGAGAAATAAAGTCACATACCTATTACAAACTAATCTTTGACAAAGTTGACAAAAATATACACTGAGGAAATGACATTTTGTTCAATTAATAGTGCTGGATAAACCGAATATTCATATACAGAAGAATGAAACTGAACTCATTTATCACCATATACAAAAATTAACTCAAGATCGATTAATGACTTAAATGTAAGACCTCAAACTATAAAAATGCTAGAAGAAAACTAAGAAACATTTTTTTCTGGACATTGACTTAGGCAATGAATTCATGACTAAGTCCTCAAAAGCAATCTCACCAAAAACGAAAATCAACAAGTGGAACCAAATAAACTAAAGAACTTCTGCACAGCAAAAGAAACTATCAACAGAGTAAATTGACAACCTACAGAATGGGAAAAATTATTTGCAAATTATGCATCTGACAAAGGACTAATTTCCAAGTCTACAAGGAAGTCAAATACCTTAACAATAACCAAAAAAGAATAATCCTAGTAAAAAATGAGCAAAGAATATAAAATATTTTTACATGAGTAAGAGAAATAGATTATCTCCTATTTATGTTAAAAGTGAACAATGACATTACAGATTTTTGTTTTGTTTTGTTTGTTTTGAGTTGGAGTCTCACTCTGTCGCCCAGACTGGAGTGCAGTGGCCGCTCCCGGCCACCGCAGCCTCGACCTGCTGGGCTCCGGCGATCCTTCCGCCTCAGCCTTCCAAGTAGCTGGAACTACAGGCGCGC
>CAUYQG010028183.1:0-10787 GCA_963574415.1 Tarsius wallacei | reverse complement strand
AACTCAAACATGCTGAAAAGAAAAAAATAAACAGCCCTATTACAAAGCGGGCTAAAAATATGAATAGACACTTCTCAAAAGAAGACATAAGAGCAGTCAACAGATATATGAAAAAATGTTCTGCCACACTAGTCATCAAGGAGATGCAAATTAAAACTATACCGAGATACCACCTAACTCCAATCAGAATGGCCATCATCAATAACTCAAAAAATAACAAATGCTTGAGAAGATATGGCAAAAAGGGAACACTTCTACACTATTGGTGGGAGTGCAAACTAGTTCAGCCTCTGTGGAAATCAGTGTGGCAATTCCTAAAAGTTCTAAAAATCGACCTTCCAAAAGAGCCCACAATCCCCCTACTGGGTATATATCTGGAAGAACTCAGGTCACTCTATGAAAAGGATACCTGCACACGTATGTTTATCGCAGCATTGTTCACAATAACAAGAACATGGAACCAACCATGCTGCCCATCAAAGGAGGACTGGATTTTTAAAAATGTGGTACATATACACAAGGGAATACTATGCAGCCATAAAGAACAAAATCATGAACTTCGCAGCAACCTGGATGGAATTAGAGTTTATAATACTGAGTGATCTTTCACAGAAACAAAGAGCTGAGTGTCACATGTTCTCACTCATAAGTGGACCTTGAACAACTACCCGTTACTATAAGAAAAGAATTGAAAGTGGTGGGAAACTGTGGGGAGGGGGGTAGGGAGGTGGGGAGGTGGGACTGACAGTAGCGATATCTGCCTGGGGAAGGAGAACACAGCTCATTGATAAGGGTACCTGAATGGTGAATATTTATATACCTAGCCCTGAATTGTACCCCACAATTTTAAATAAATAATAAAAAAAAGAAAGCACTCAAGAGAGGGAATTGCAGGGAATCTGCAAGAGGGAGATGCACTGAGAGTAGGGAGTATGGATTTGATCTAGTTTGTGTATGTGTGTGTGTGTGTGTGTGTGTGTGTGTGTGTGTGTGTGTGTCAGTTTTATGATAGTACAAATCACAGGAAGTATTTAACCTCTTATTCTCTGGCTCAATAATTCTCCATTCCCCTTCCCTCATGCCTACACTAGTTAGCCTGCCTCAGAGGGAAAAAAACAAAAGTTGGAAAACAAAATAAAGAAGGGATAAAAAATTCCTAAGATTGATGGGGCTTTTTGATTAAGGATCTTTGATGATTTGCGGGAACTTGCTTCTTTATCACTGGGCTGGAGCTGCCTTCTGTCTTCTTCAAACCATTAGCTCTTAGATTCCACCAATGTGTCTTTTCTTCTTTCATCAGAATTCCCCCATCATGGAAAGAGAACTGAGTCAGGAGTCAGGAGAAATATGTTCTGGCCTCAACTCTGTTGCTTATGTGCTATGTGACCACAGAAATGTCACTTCTTTTCTGTGAGCTTCAGTTTCTACCACTGTAAAATACAGGGTTTGGATTAAAATGTGGAGGAACAGCTGTGGCTTGTGTGTTCACATTTCACCAACCAAGCTCATGCAGACATGGTTAATCAACCACAGCATTCTCTATCCAGTGAGTCTGACTTCAGAATCCTTCTCCAATATCATACTCCAAGATTCCAGTCAGAGTTGACACATGATTCCAACTCTGCTTGCCGTTCCTGGAATAGATGACCTCAAACCTCTTCCACTTCTGATATTCTGGGATTCTACTGAAGATCATTCATGGGAGTCGGGGAAGAAATTTCTGGAAAGATATGTTACTGCCAGATATTTCAGGAAGGTCTTGAATGCCAGTCTGAGTGTCAACAACTTTGGTATTTCAAGCAGGGCCACTCTTCAATATGTTCAAAGCAACATAACAAATGACAGCCTAGTGGCTTCATTTTAATCGGCCAGGGCATAAGAGGCCATGTTCCTATTACAAGGAGATCTATAAGGAATCACACCCATTAATGGTTCCCATTAAATTCAGGGCATGTGGGGAAAATTGTAGTTTGATTTAGTTTAGCAACACAAAGATATTGGCAAGATAATCACATAAAAGCAACACCTTTTATGGCTGGACTATTTGATTTTATGTCAGCCGGTTTCAATTTCCCACATTTTTATGATGGTATATAGGCTCCCCCATTTAATGTATGCATTAGCCTAAGTAAAGGTTAAATAGATTGTTTTAACATTCAGGATTCAAACCTGATAATAATATTATAAAAATATCCCTTGTCATAAGAACCCTTCTTCACCTGCACCATATCTATCATTCCTCCTCCCAAGTCATCCTTACTCTGAGGGCCAGTAGGGGTACGAACACACGAGTGGGGCGCAGAAAGAAAGCACATGGGCTGCACATTCAGAGGCCTGAGTTCAAATCAGTTAGGGTGACCGTGGTTAAGGCGTTCCACTCTTTGTTAAATGCCTCATCTCTAAAACGAAGACTAAAAGATCTACCCCATAGGGTTCCTGCCAAGACTAAGTGGGACAAAGTATATAATGTGTATAGTACCGTGCAGGAATAGAAAGTAAATCCTCACCCCCACCCTGTATGATGGATAAGGGAGCAAAAATGAGAGTCCATCTTCTCAAATTAAATTTCTTATTTAGAAAAAAAATATAAAAGGGCCATTATTTCTTTCTGAGCACACAGTTCTAAAGCCCTGATGACTTCCTGCAGCATATCAGGAGATAACAGCTGGGCCAGGTCATCTGACCTCTCCGGGACGACTAGAAATTAGCTCCTCAGCGACTGAGACCAAGGCGCTAGAGTTATTTAATGGACATTGTTTTGGGACTGAAAGGAGGGCGGCCAGAGGGGAGGCCCATAGAGCTATTCGCTTTCATATCCCTCCAAGTTCTTCGGTACATTTAAGCCCTTAATTCATCTTCTATTTATGCCTCTTCCTTTCCCTGATAAGTTTTTGAGGAGTGTTTGAAAGAAAGACTAATATTATCCAAGCCAAATGTAATTGGCAGCCCCCACCCCTGAACCATTGTTGAAAATCTCGTGCTTCAGAAGCCTTGGCGTCTATCAGGGGCTGAATCTCCAGCGATTATTTGGGGGGGGGGGCGTCCTTAAAGAGAGTGCAAGCTGTCCCTTTAAATCCGTCCCTCCGACTTTCAGTTTGGCCCTATTTAAATATTCCAGACAATTCAAGACTTAATAATGATGAATACGATTAAGATTAGGGTTTAATAAGAACGTTAAGAAAAGATTTTTCATTTCGATGGAGGTGGGCTGCTGTGAGAATTGAATTGGCACCAGGCCTCCAGGGGCACTGACCAGTCAGCTTTAACTCTCTCAGGTCAGCATCTGAGGGAGAATCTGAAGCATTCATTGCATTCATCATGCCTCTCATAAAGAAGACCCCCCTCACACTACCTGGATGACAGCCCTCCCAAGTTACCTCTGGCTAAGCATCTTCTTCATATGCAAACCTCACTGGGTTTCTCCCAATTAATGCCCTTTGTTATGTTTTGGTACAGATGGGCAAAAGACATGTAGAAACTACTTACCTTTGTCTCAAATCTGGCCCACTTCACCCTATAAGGAGTCTAGGTGAGACTCCAGTCAACAGTGGTAATGGGGAGGCACAATCATTGCAATTCTAGTACACTGAACTTCCTTTTAGTTCAAGCCTGAATTTGGAGATTTCTATTTACTTGGACCTGGCCATGTGGATGAAGTGGAAACAAGCCAAGAGGCAAGCCCTGAACTCGAGACAGGTCTAGACCAGAGTGAGCAATTTTTTTTTTCTCTAAAGTACTAGAGAGTACATATTTTAGACTGTGTGGGCCATATAGTCTCCTGGCAACTACTCAACTCTACCCTTTAGCTGGAAAGCCGCCACAAACAATGCCTAATCAAATGGGTGTGGCTGTGTGCCAATAAAACTTTATTTATGGACTCTGAGATTTAAATTTCATGTGTTGTGGAATATTATTCTTTTGAGTTTTTTCTAACCATTTAAAAATGTAAATAAGCCAGGTTTGGTGGCTCAGCCTGTAATCCCGTGCCTTGGGAGGCTGAGGTGAGTGGATTGCCGGAGCCCCAGGGTTCGAGACTTGCCTGGGCAACTTGGGGAGACCTCATCTCTACAATAAATCAAAAAAATTAGCCGGGTGTGGTAGCTCATGCCTGTAGTTCCAGCTATTTGGAAAGCTGAGAGGGAAGGATCACCAGAGCCCAGCAGGTTGAGGCTGTGGTGGCTGGGAGGGGCCACTGCACTCCAGTCTGGGCGACAGAGTGAGACTCCAGCTCAAAAAAAAATTGTAAATAAATAAATTGTTCTTATCCAGTTGGTTTTGACCTGCAGGCTGCAGTTTGCCAGTCCTTGATCTAGACCATTTTCATGCACTGGGAAATATGGCCCAATTGGTATCCTGGAATCTAAGCAATCAAATTAGACAGTATCTCTCCCTGTAGTTTGGGGTTGGAGCAAGGGGCTATGAACACCTTGGAGCTCTTTGATCAAGTCTTCAGGGGTTTTTCAGTCTGAATCTCCTGCCCCTCTCCTGTACCTAACATCCGCCCAGTCCTCTTTGATCTACTCTTGGTTCTATGAACATCCCATTTAAAAGAGAGCAGTCACTTCTTGCTGATCCTTCCCTTTCTTTCTCTTTGCATCGCATCACTTAGTCCACTTTTTCCTAACGTCCTTCCTTTCTCCAGAATCTACGATGACTCTCCAACATATTGCAGATCAACCACAAGTCCTCATTCTGTCTTTCAGGAATCCTTATACTCAAAACCTACCATGTCTACTCAACAATTTTTCCCAAAACTCCTGGGAACAAATCCTCCACTCCGTCTGGACACTTTCCCTGACTCAGGTTCCTCTATGACATTTCTCTTCTTCTGCACCTTGTCACATGCAGTCCTTGCTGTCTAAAATGCACTCTCCTTCCTCTTGCCATCCCTCATGTCTCCTTCCCTCATGGAAGATTCCCTGACCACTATTCCCTTTCTTTGGCCTCCCTACCACTCTGCCTCACTTTGCATGTGCTGGTGCCTCGATTGTATCGCCACACCTCTTGCTCTCATTCATCCACTTCTTTTTTTTTTTTTGAGTTGGAGTCTCACTCTGTCACCCACACTGGAGTGCAGTGGCCGCTCCCAGCCACCACAGCCTCGACCTGCTGGTCTCCGGCGATCCTTCCGCCTCAGCCTTCCAAAGTAGCTGGAACTACAGGTGTACACTACCACACCTGGCTAATTTTTTGATTTATTGTAGAGATGAGGTCTCCCCAAGTTGCCCAGGCGGGTCTCAAACCCGCGGGCTCCGGTAATCCACTCACCTCAGCCTCCCAAGGCGCGGGATTACAGGCTGAGCCACCGAACCCGGCTCATCCACTTCTTACTGGGCAGCACTCTTGTGCTAGGCACTCTTGTGCTAAGAGGCCAGATCTCCAGGCAAAATTAGTTACGTGCCCCTGCTTTCCAGTATCCTGAAATCAATCCTCATTTTGAAGCTCGGCTTAAAGCATAACCTTGTCCTTTCCACAGAGAGATCAATGATCCTGTTTTATACTAAATTTGTACTCTCCCTCCTTCCCCACCCACAATACATGAGGGAGTGTTGAACACACAGAAAACAATCAATAAATACATATTAAATTGGATGATTATTCTATGCATAGGAATATGTAGCTTCCCACTGAGCTTTAAAAAAAAGCTCCCACTTTAAAATTATAAATTGTGAATCTTTCACGGTTTGGTTCCTGGTTCCTTCTCTGGCTTCACCTTCATGCTTTTCATCTTTCTTTGTCTTCGTTCCAGCAATTCTGAACTTCCTCTAATTTCATCCATTCAACATGGCCACTTTTTACTCTAGGGCTTTGCATTGTATCACTGTTCCCTTTGTCTGCTCTTTTTCTAATTTCCCTGCCTAACTCTTACTCTTTCTTATAAAGTAAATTTAACAGACTACTTTGTTTGTGAAGCCCTTCCTGCCCCTGTCCTCATGCCCCAAGTCTCCCTCAGGGTCTGCTCTAGGTACTCCCTTCTTTGTAGCAGCAATAACAAGCACCCCGAGGGCAGGGTCCTTGTCTGCTTGTTCATTCTTGTTTCCTAAATGTCTAGCACGGGGCCTGGGATGCTTAGTTAAGGCCTAATACATTTATTTTTTAAACTGAATGAATTTGGAATTTGGGAATAATAGACTGGAAGGTTTTTCTTTGTAACATTTCTTCTGGGGCCAGATGAAAGTGTGTTAAGTATGAGGACTATTAATTTGTGTGACTGTGGGTGATACTTAGAAAGGGTAAATTGGGGATTGGGAGGAGAGAAGGGCAATAAAGATGATGGCTAACTGGGGGTAAAGAGCCTTGCAAATCAGCCCAGGGAGACATGAGGGAGGCTAAGATAGAGTACTGGGGAATCTAGCCTGGCTTCCCAGTATTCGCTTGTGGGAAGGAAGCTGACACGAGGGAGAGGGCCTAGCATGATCCAGTCTGCACCAGGTCACCGTGCTTTGGCCTAAAATCCTCATGTCCAAGGGGAAGCTGAATATGTCATGTGTAATGCCATGGTACAAGTAGAGCGTTCTTCATTAACCGAAGACAGGCTAATATTAAAAATTCCAGGAGTTTCATTCACTTCAAGAATTCAAATTATCACTTATTTCCAGATAGCAATGGGCTCATTAGACAGAAATCAGAAAGGACCTTTTTCCCCACTGGAGCCAATTTAGCATGAACTTCTGTATAGTGAGAGGCAAGTTGTATTCTGGATGGGAAAGGTGTCACTAGAGTTTTTTCTTGTCATAGTACCTGCTAATTGACCTGAGAAGATGATCATCTTTTTAGACATCATCATAGACCACCTACTCAGCACCTCCCTGAATTGTGTTGAGCAGCGCGTGTGTATTATCTCAAAACTCTTTGAGGCAGGCTTCTCTTTAGATGAGGAAACAAAGGCCCAGAGGGGTCAAATGATTGGTCCGAGGTCACTTCACTGTGCTGGTAGTAATGGGGCTTGATTTGAATTTGGGTCTGACTCCAGAGCCATGCCCAGCCTCCTGAATATAGTATTGAGGCTTCAGTGTGGGCAGATGGTTTTCTAGTTTTTTCTGACAGCTCTTCTAGGAGAGTCTCAGAGCATAGAGACTTTATTAGGAGTGAAGGTGTAGAGCCCATGGTGATTTGGCAGAGCACAGTTGGGGCTGTTGAGGCTATCTGACCGGGAAGGAGACAAAAGACCCAGGCAGAGGCAAGGACCAGAGATTAGAAACTGTTGAGCATTGGGATTCAGGAAAACTGTACCACAGCCCCTTTTCTGTACTTATGTTACCCAACTGTACTTTCATAGAATGTGATCCTCAAGGTCCCTTCCTGGTTGACCTTTGAGACACCATCATAGTGTAAGGGCAGCCTCAGCTTTGAAGCCCTCTGCAACTGCTCTCCACTGTGTTTTGGTGGCCATACTTCCGATCCATTAGACCTTGTACCAGTGACCTTGAATGCCATGATGAGAGGTTTGGGCATTTTCCTATATAGTTCTAGGGCAGGGTTTCTTCTCTGTACTATTGATATTTGGGGCCAGACAATTATTTATTGTAAGAGATTGTCCTTTACATTGCAAAATGTTTAGCTGCATACCTACTGCCTGTAGCACCCTTGACGCTGTTACAAGCAAAAGTATTTCTGGACATTGCCAAATGTCCCCAGGGGAATAATCACCATTCTAGCAAGTCAACAAGCATTTTCTTCCAACTCAAAGACTCTGATTCTCCAAGTTATTTATTCACACCCCTCACTTTGGTGCTAAGGAAACTGTGAAGCCCAGAGAAAAGATAGGGCTGGCTCAAGAATTCAGCCATCTGTGGCCTCATTGCCCCATGCCACCTAAGCTCAAACCACATTCAAATGCTCCAACCATCCCTATTCTTTCAGGCCTCTGTGCTTTGGCATGTGTTGCTAATTCCGTTTTCCCCCCTTCGAGAGAATCCTACGCATCCTTCAAGATACAGCTGATGTGTTCTAGTTCTTCCATGAATGTAGTTGTCTCAGCGCATCTGAATAACTCACTCATCCTCTCTTCCCTCTCAACCGCGAGGTCCCAGGGAAGCGGGACCATCTCTGACCCAGCTTTCATTTTGCACAGAGGCTAGCATGTAGCAGACACTATTGATTGATTAAATAAATTAAAGATCATCTGTTTTGGCTGCTTTCAAGCTTTTTTAAGCGAGTGCACACTTTGTTGAAGTATATCTTATATAGAAGTATAAAAACTGAGCAAACGAGATAAAAGTATGGGCTCTGGTTAAAACTGGGAGGTAGGATCTAAACACTCCACTTCCCTTCCACATCACTACTCCCTTTCCACGAAGTTCACCCTTTGCCCTTTACCACCATCTTGCAGCGATCCCAGAGGAGCTCCAGGGAGGAGATCAGTTTAAAAAGCACTGATCTGGGCCAACCTCCATTTGATGCTTTATTTCTTGCCAATTAGGCTTACGACTCTCAAACCTGGCTGTCTATCAAAATCACCTGGAGGGTGAAAAGTACAGATTCACAGACCTTATGGCTAAAGACTCTGATCTGAGGGGTTTGAGACTGAGGCTGAGAATACGTATTTTAAATAATCTCACCAGGTGATGGATATGTTAATTTGCCTGACTGTAATAGTCACTTCACTATGTATATGTATATTGGAACATCATGGTGTTCACCTTAACCATATACAATAAAAATATTTTTAAAAATTCTTGACTGTTACCTTGCATCAAATATGTAAATCAATTTCAGGTAAATTGTAAGTTAAATGTGTTAGGAAAAAAAGATTCTCACCGTGTAAAGCTAGGTTTTGGAAACTCCTGCGTACATACCTAATGGTAAATACTTCCTTTGATGCTGATCTCATTCTCTTCCTGAAGCTCATTTCTTTGGAAACTATTCTGATGATTAGAAAGTTCTTGTTACCCTTAAGGCTGTCTTAGCTGTAAGCTTTTTAGAGTATCCTCCATGGCCCTTTAGAATTCACACATTCTAGAAAATATTATCTGGTTGGTTGAATCTTGACTGTAAGCAAGTTTAAAAAGGAAAGCTCCAAAGCTTCCCAAAGCTCCATGTGTCCTCCAAAGGCTGTGGTTTCCTGTGATGATTCAATTTGCCTGTGAGGGCTGGGGAGACAGCTTCAGAGGAAAAAGGACCCAGAAAGCAAGATATTCCAGTCCAAATAATGCTGTCCCCTGGTTATACTGGGGGAGTAGATCTCCATGTAGGAAAAAAGAGTCCATTGACTGAAGTTGAAAAATGAGTTCCAGTTCAGGTTTTACTGTCAGCTGACTGTGTGATCCTGGCCTCCTCTCTTCACCCCTCTGAGTCTGTCTACTCATTTGTAAACACGTGGTAGTATACTTCCCTTTTTAACCTCACAGGGACCATCAGATGCAATTGTAGACATCAGAACCATAATGTAAAGCACAGATGTGTGGTACTCTTTCCACCAGGACTTAACAGAGAGTTTATTGATACTTGCAATAGTTGTCATTTATGTTCCAGATGCTGTACTCATACATTATATAGATTACATATTTTATTTAATTGATCCAATAATCCCATGAGGATTCTTGTCCTTATCTCACAAGTGCGGGGCTAAATAACTAACCCAAGATGGTAAGTGACAACCTCCGGTTGTATTCTGAGCCTGCTGACACTAAAACTTGGACTTCTAAGTACTACCATGCACAAAGATGGAAGATTTTGAGCAAGAAATGTTCTGATTGGAAAGAGAGCCATGGAAAAAGAGACAGAGTAGTAAGGAGACAGATTTAGTTGGGGGAATAAAGGTCATCGGAGAAACTAGAAAACAAGTGTTATTACATCAGATGAGGCTGATCAAGATAGGGGAAGACCATGGAGAGTCTTGACTGCCCTACTAAGTATAGATTTGTACAGGAATATGGCAGGAAATGGGAAACTGTTTAAGACTCTGAGTGTTGCATGGTTGTGGGCCCTCGTAGAGTAAATGGATGAATGGATAGATAAATGGATGAATGGATACATAAATCTGAATTCAAAGAAAAATAGCAGCCAACAAGTTGAAAGAAGGAAAGAAAGATCGAATGAAGAAAGGAGAGAATGAAGGAAGGAAGGAAAGAAGGAAGGAAGGAAGGAAAGAAGGGAGGAAGGAAGGGGAAAACAGAGCAACCAGGTAATAATCAGCATGATGAATGGAATAGTACCTTACATATCATTACTAACCCTGAATGTATATGGTCTCAATGCACCACTAAAAAGATATAAATTGGCAGAATGGATTAAAATAACAATCCCCATATCTGCTACCCTCACAAGATCCACTTGCCATATAAAGTCTCCTATAGGCTCAAGGTAAGGGGGTGGAAAAAAAAGTTCCACACAAATAAAAACCAAAAATGAGCAGGAGTAACTACTCTCATATCAGATGAAAAAAACTTTAAGTAACAACAAGGGAAAAAGATAAAGAAGGTAGCCAGGTTCGGTAGCTCAGCCTGTAATCCCGTGCTTTGGGAGGCTGAGGTGAGTGGATTGCCTGGGGTTCGAGATCCTCCTGGGCAACTTGGCGAGACCTCATCTCTACAATAAATTAAAAAATTAGGTGCGCGCTACTACGCCTGGCTACTTGGAAGGCTACTTGGAAGGCTGAGGTGGAAGGATCGCCGGAGCCCAGCAGGTAGAGGCTGCGGTGGCCTGGAGTGGCCACTGCACTCCAGTTTGGGCGACAGAGTGAGACTCCAACTCAAAAAAATAAACAAATAAAAATAAGGAAGGCTATTATGTAATGCTAAAGGTATCACTCCAACAAAAAGATTTTTTTTCTTTTCTTTTTTTTA
>CAUYQG010028182.1:0-26241 GCA_963574415.1 Tarsius wallacei | reverse complement strand
TATCCCGTGCTTTGGGTGGGTGAGGTGTGTGGATTGCATGAGCCCGCGGTTTCTAGACCCGCCTGGGCAATCAAGAACTAATATCTAAAATAAATAAAAAAAAAAAAAAAAAAAACTAGCCGGATGTGGTAGTGCGCGCCTGTAGTTCCAGTTACTTGAAAGGCTGAGGCAGAAGGATCGCGGGAGCCCAGCAGGTCGAAGCTGCGGTGGCCAGGAGTGGCGGCCACTGCACTCCAGCCTGGGTGACAGAGTGAGACTCCAACTCAAAAAAAAAAAAAAATACATTCTCTTAAGACCTTCTCTAGTATTCTATTGCACATAAGCTAAAATACAAATTTGTCCTTTTCTAAAGCTTATGCGATCTGCATGAACTATGGGATCCAAATCCCTCCTCTACCTCATTTGGGCCATCACTAAGCTTTAAAATCAGTGGTGGCCTTTCAAGTATCTGCCCAATGAAATTATTTTCCAACACAGAAGTTTTATAATGACTAAGCACTTAGGTTTCAGCCCTATATCTATCCCCTAAGGGTGCTGATCCAACATGTCTGCCATATTTAAGATAGTCCTTCCCATGATTCTTTAGCATCCTGTTTATTTCCTTCATGGCACATGTAGCTTTTAATGATATTTTATTTAAGCTTTTTTTGATCTTTCTCAAAAAGTGAAAAGTAAATTCCATGTCTGCACAGCCTATGTCTGAATGATCAGCATTGCCTCCCCATGCCTGGCACAACAATGGTGCCAAATAAATATTTACTAAATATAAAAAGCTAAAATGTATTTTCATATTTTTAATGTTTTAAAATTTTTTAAAGTATAAGTTCAAGGAAAGTAGTTCAATACACATTCTACAGATATAAATCCTATCAAATTGTTGCCAAATTTGCTTCACCTATACTATTTTATATTTCTACTCATTTTTCCTTTTGATAAAATAATCATTTTCCATTGTATTTCTAAATTATAACTGAAAGTATTCAAATTCTCAAGAAATGATTTTGCCAGTAAGAGATTGTGTTGATTTGTGGAATTAGATTTATGGTTTAGTTGTACCTGGATTGAATTTGTTTGGATTGTTCAGATATCAGTAATCAACTCCTAAAAGTATACATTTTCTGGGCAACCCCCTTGGGTGCCCTCCCACTGTGAGAGCTTTTCTGTCCTCTCAATAAATCCTGTTTCAAAAAAAAAAAGTGTACATTTTCTTACATAAACACAATGCCATGATCACACTAACACAATTGACAATAATCTCTTGACATAATCTAACATCCAATTCAAAGCCTGATTTCCTCCACTCTCTTAAATATGTTTTTTTTACAGTTTGTTCAAATACATATATTACAACAAAGCCCAGATTTTACATTTACTATTGATATCTATCTATCTATCTATCTTTATCTAAATATCTATCATCTATCTATCATCAATCTATCTAAATATCTATCATCTATCTACCTGTCTATCTATCAACTGGGTAGCTATCATCTATCAAATCTTTTTTTACTTTAATCAGTACCCTATCCCGATTTTTCCCCGGTCATTGGCTTAGTACAGCAATGATGTCAATAGTCATATGTGATGTCCATCTTCTGTGGTTGTTTTCTTTTTTGACGTTAGCTTGTTTCTCTACCCCTCATATATTTCAAAAATGGATAGTATCTCTAGAAGTTGATTAGAGTCAGGGTCCAATTTTGACAAGTTTGTGTCATAGAATACCACATACTTCAAATTGCATTGCAGCAAAAGACACAATCAATTTTCCTGATTCTGATAGGACAAAAGTGCAACTTAGATTCAGGTATTGCCAACCTGATTATTCTTTTTAGATTTCCCCATTCAACATTTGTCTAATGATCTAATTACTGATGGTTGTTTCCAGAATCAATTGTTTCATTAGCATTTCAAAACGAAGATTTTTCTAATTCTGTCTTTTCCTGCACTATTGTTAGCTGAGATTATTTTGACTTTGCTCTTGGTTGTGGTGGTTTTACCTTGCTTCGTATAGTATAAGATTCGTGGAACTTACAGCTATCTAGAAATATTGAAGAAAGTATTAATGTATATTTGTTGTTGCTGTTTCTGTTTTCTTTCGTTTTTCGTTTTTTACCTCCTTCCAAACTGAGGCCAGATTTGATTTCCAGAAGGAATTCTTTTTGAGGAGACTAAAAAAACCCTCTGTTGCTACAATGCTAAACTTTATGTTGTATTCTTGTTTTAAAACCTTCTTTTACCATCCTCTTCTATGTGCATCTCCAGCCTCCCCTTTCTGTTCTCTTTTTTCTTCCTTTAAACATTTCTGGTCCAAGTAGCAATTTTGTTTTTCAGTATTAAAGTAGAAGGGCAGAGCTGATTTTGCATATTTATACTGCAGTTAATTACACAGCTGTGTGCCAGAGTTGTACAGGCTTTCCTTTGTGAAAAACTAACGCTTACTTCTCCAGTGTAAAAACTGTCCAAAATGTCATTTTAATTTATGAAAGGACCCAAAATATGTTCTGGTCTCATACTGTCCCAAGATATTTCTTGAAGCCAATTCTCTTTGTCTTTTATTAATTTTTACTGGAAATAGCACTTTGCTCTTCTTCCACTAGTCCTTGGTAACATGAGAATGTCCTCTAAAATTCCTTGGAACTTATTTGAATTCTCAGGAGATGTTTTTATCACTAATTTTTTTTATTTATGTAATTAGATTTTTAGTTCAGTTGTAGCTGAACTATGATTGTTTATGTTATTCAAATATCAATCTGTCATCTCATTAATATTTGTGGGTCAACTCTGCCCTGCCCTGAGTGTTATTCACCTTGGAATAAGGACTTACACAGCAGAGTGTCACCTAACTAATATTAACTTCTTCTCCTAGGGAATAAGCACTGCTCTCTGGGCTACTTGTGTCTAAATCAATCTAAGCATCCAATGTGTGAAGCCTAAAACCAGACATGGTGAAAGCAGAAATATTTTCTATTTATTTCTATAAACTGCCTCATTCAAAAGGCAATAACCAAAGGTTATTAAAAGAGGCCTTTGTGATAACAGGAAGTTTAGTCATTTACTTTGTATTTTAGGATCTTGCTATAATACCAGAACCACACTTATGCTCCCTTCTTCCTACCTGTCAGATGTAAGTTGATCTTCTGTCTATATGTATTTGCAAGGTATAGATTAATTTCACCAAATTATGCTAAATGGTTAGTCAGTAAAGATCATCAGAGAATAAATTGGAGCTATAGGTTATAGTGTCTGCTTTCACTGTAGAAAATATTGACATTGGAAGATAACAAAGTCAAGTAGGCTTTCTCCATCAAAGGGTAATTTGTAGAGTGTACCAAAACCAAATTCACAGCAAACTGTCTTTCCTTTAGCCTACAATTTACCTTTTCTTTGTCTGAAATTCTTATCATCTGGCTTTATTAGCACCTGCCTTTCTCTCACTGCTTATCTACAGAGATTGAAAACCTTTACCTCAGCTTTGACCAAGTCATGTTTCTAAGTCACTTTTGGTCAATATTGAAATACTACATTAGGCATTTGTATCAACCAACTGATTGGGCCTAGTGAGACCTTATTTACAGGAATCATCACAATATGTATGTATGTGTGTATGTATATTTTTGTGTGTGTATAAATTCAGTAGCTTCACCACACAAGGGAGAGTTATTTTGAATAAACGTTAAAACAAGTAATTTGTCTCTAGCTCTTATACTTTAAAATAACAAAAGGGAGGAGCTTAAGATGGTGGCCGACATGTCGGGCTGTAAAAATCTCCATGAAGGCAAGTGACAATAAAGACTCTCTACGTGAGTAGGCGGGCACTGATGGGAGCGTGAAAGTCCATCTGAGGGGATACTCGGCTGCATGCACCTGGGTTCCCCCTCTGAGGGCCACAGCAAGTTCCCTCTGCCCTGAAATTAGAACTCAGCTCCCTAGAATACCACAGAAACATCTGCTGCCTGTAGGAACATGACTGAGAAAAGCCTGCTGAATTCAGCATATTCCCAGCACCTGGCACCCAGCGAACACCAACACCTGGCATACTGGACTCACTGGAGAGCAGGATTTAATTTCTGATTTTTGGAGAGAGAGAATTGGGGAATCCAGAGAGAGGAATACATGCCTGGTGAGGAGCCACCCACCGCAGCCATTTTCCAGGCAGAGATTTGCATTGCTCCGCTCAGCTCCCCCCCACCCCCTGCACCTCCCCCCAGACCCCAAGTTGTTGCCTAAGCAACACACAAACTATTGCCCCAGGTACTCCCTTACCACTGAAATAGGAGAGAGACCTAACAAGGCACTGTAAGGGGCTGCAGACACTGCCCAGAGATCTGATCTCAGATCAACCACTCAGGGATAGATTGTGGTCGAAATATCCTGAGGGTACAAACTTCAGAGTGACCTGAGAGTGGTGAACTCCAGGCGCTCCACCCCCTACCCTGATCCAACTGTGGGACAAAGTGTGTGGCCAGAAAAGGACAAGGAAAACTCCAAAGAGATCAGTGGTGAGTCCCAGCTGACACAAACCCCCTCCTCCCCAGCAATCCTCTGAACATCAGACCCACATAGCTGGGCCACAACTGAGAGGGACAAACCCAGACAGAGCCTGGACATCAGTCGCAATAGGATAGCCCCATTCCAGGATAGGCCTGGCTGGGGCAACCTCGTGAGAGTACACACCTTGGGAAGAGACTATCCTGTACATCCCCAACAGAGATCTCCTTGACTACAGTAGAGTGGGAGGGGAGGACTGCAGTCCCTCGGACCTCCACTGCCCCTCCTCTTTCCCTGCTCCACTCCCTGAGGATAGAATGAAAGAGGCGGCTCTGCAGAAGAGATCTGATTAGAGGAATAACTACAGAGCCTGCCACAAGAGGACAGGTTTTTTGGTCTTTGTTTTTGTTTTTTGTTTTGTTCTGTTTTGCTTTTTAAATTTTCAATTATGTTTTAATTCTAAAAATTTTCTGACTGCTCGCTAGTTCATCTATTTTAAAATATTTTTCCTTTGTGCATATATGTGTATGTGAGATTTTGACCTGCATCCCCTCCCCCTATTTTTTTCTTTTCTTTCTCCATTTCTTTCTGCTTTTATTTGTCATTCTCTATTTATGTGTGTATGTGAATGATTGAGTGTTCATCTTTTGATTTTGCTGTTGGTTTTTGATCCTTTGTTCTGGGTTTTTTTAATATTCATTTTTTATAATTTGAGGGGTGTGTCAATATATGTGAGAGGTATGAGGATTCCACCTGAATCCCACCTTTTTATTTTTCTCTTTTTTCTTATTCTCCCCCCTTCAGTCTTTTTGTCTTTCTTCTCTATTTACTTTGTACTAGGCATGTGTGTGTGTGTTTAGTTTTCTTAGGGTTTTTCTTTTGTGGTTTGTTTTGTCTTGCTTTGTTATTATTGCAAATTGTTTTGTGGTGTGAGTTGGTTTCTGCTTTGCATCATCATATAGAGTGGTGGTGGGGAGTGGATCTCAGGGAAAATGTACCACAAGAAGAGAACATTTTAAGTTGCAAGTAGCATCTTATTTCTAGCACCCCATCCCCCACTTTACTTGATTTCAAAAACTAGAAGAGACAGCAAAGCTTCCCATTCACCATCCTGTTTCAAACCCAGAGCCCAGATCAAGGAAGAATAAAGATCTGAGCAAACATCAGAAGGGAAAGCCTCTCCAAATGACACTGAATAACAGAACTAAAGAAAACAAACAAACAAACAAACAAGGTATTTGTCACAAATGAGGAAAAGTCAAAAGAAGACCTCAGGCAATTCCAAGACTACCAAAGACAAAATTCCTGAGAAATCAGACCCTGGTGCCCAAACAATGGAAGTCACCAACAACTGGTCCCAGAATACAACAGGGATCAGGGAATCGTTGGAAAGAGTGAATAAGACTCAAGAAAGACAAGATGCAACACTGAAAGAACTTGTAACAGAGATTCTGGCAATAAAAAACTTCATCCAGGAAATAAATAACAAGATGACAAGCACGGAAAGCAGAATCAATCTGGCTGAAGAAAGAATCTCAGAATTTGAAGACCAGAACATAGAATTAACCTGATCTTTAAAAAATAATAGAAAAAAAAAACACAGAAAGAAGAAACAGAGCCTACAAGAGATGTGCGATTATATCAAGAGGCCAAACCTATGCCTGATTGGTATCCCAGAAGAAGAAAGGGAAAATGAGAGTAATTTGGAACAAGTATTCCAGGAGGTAATCCAAGAAAACTTTCCCCATCTCACCAGAGATGTGACCAGCCACGCACAGGAGATACAGAGAACCCCAACAAGACATCAAATGAGAAGACCCACCCCTAGACACATAACAATTTGCCTACACAAAGTAGGCACAAAAGAAAAATCCTAAAGGCAGCAAGAGAGAAAGGTCAGACTATCTACTGGAAAACCAATCAGAATAGCAGCAGACCTATCAGCAGAAACACTACAAGCAAGAAGGGGCTGGAGCCCTATATTCAAAGTCCTCAAAGATAAGCAATTTAAACGAAGAATTTCCTATCCAGCCAAGCTCAGCTTCACCAGTGATGGAGAATTAAAATCCTTCCCAGACATCCAATCCCTAAGAGACTATGCAGCTTCCAGACAAGCTCTACAGGAGACACTTAAAAAGGTATTAAGCACAGAAGAAAAAAAAGGATGATGGCACACTTCCCAAGAGAACAGCAGAGCACAGAATAAACAGAGAATACAGCACAATAAGAAACTTGAAAACACGCACATACACTAACCCAAAGCCAAAAGAAAACAAGCAAACAAAGAAAAACTTTATAAGAACCTCATGACAGGGAAAAGCAATCACATTTCAATAAACAGACTGAATGTAAATGGACTAAATGCACCACTGAAAAGACACAGAATGGCGAACTGGATAAGAAACCGTGGCCCAATTATTTGCTGCATCCAGGAGACTCATCTCACTACAAGGGACGCATGCAGACTCAAAGTTAAAGGATGGAAAACCAGTTTCCAGGCAAATGGATCACAAAAGAAGGCAGGAGTTGCAATCTTAATATCAGACAAAACAAACTTTAAGCTATCAACAATTTAAAAAGATGCAAAAGGACACTACATAATGATAAAAGGTTCTATCTATCAACAAGAAATATCCATCCTAAACACGTGCACCCAACACAGGAGCACCAGCATTTATAAAGCAACTATTAAATAAACTAAAAACAGATATTGACTCTAACAGTTTTATAGTAGGGGACTAGAATACCCCACTGACAGCCCTAGATAGATCATCAAGGCAAAAAAATCAACAAGGAGATTCAGAACCTAAACTTGACACTTGACCAAATGGACTTAGTAGATACCTACAGATTATTCCACCCAACAATCACAGAATACACTTTCTTCTCATCACCGCATGTAACGTACTCCAGGATTGATCACATCCTTCGCCATAAATCAAGCATAAACAAATTCCATAAGGTTGAGATCTTACCATGCACATTCTCAGACAGTGGAATAAAAATAAATATCAAAACCAACAGCATCTCCCCAGAGCCCACAAAGACATGGACACTAAACTGCATGATGCTGAACAATGAATGGGTCAACACTGAAATCAGAGAAGAAATTGAAAGATTCCTGGAAACAAATGAAAATTAGCATCTTACCAAAACCTCTGGGATGCCATGAAATCAGTTCTCAGAGGGGAATTTATATCTCTATGAACATACATGAAGAAAATGGAAAGATCACAAGTGGAGTGCCTAACAAATCATCTAAGGGAGCTGAAAAGAGAGGACCACTAAATCCCCAACTTTAGCAGAAGAATCCAAATCACAAAAATAAGAGCCCAAACACAAGACATGGAAGACAAAAATATTATAGAAAACATCAACAAAACAAAAGCTGGTTCTTTGAAAGAATTAACAAGATTGATGGACCTCTAGCCAGAATGACCAAGAAAAAGAGAGAAAAAGCTCAAATATATACAATCAGAAATACAAAAGATCAAATCTCAACTGACCCCCCAAAAATACAAAGTATTATCAGAGATTACGATGTACACCTAAATGGAAACACTAAGTGGACCGATAACAACCCAGGAAATTGACTCTGTCATACGAAAACTACCTACCAGAAAAAGCCCTGGATCAGATGGCCTTCCAGCTGAATTCTACAAAACGTACAAGGAGGAGCTGCTACCAATCCTACCGAAAGCATTCCAGGAAATTGAGAAAGATGGAATTCTCCCAAATCATTTTATGAAGCTCACATCACACTGGTACCCAAACAAGGTAAAAATCCAACAAAGAAAGAGAACTATAGGCCAATATCCCTTATGAACATAGATGCAAAAATCCTCAATAAGTTTCTAGCAAATCAGATCCAAAACCACATCTCAAAAATCATCCACCATGACCAAATAGGCTTTATCCCCAGGATGTAGGATGTAGACATGTATAAATGTCATTAAATACATCAACAGATGTAAAAACAAGAACCACATGATTATCTCATTAGATGCAGAAAAATCTTTTGACAAAATCCAGCATCGATTCTTGACAAAAACCCTCAAACATCTAGGTATAGAAGGAACATAACTCAAAATCGTAAGCACCATCTACGACAAACCCACAGCTAACATTTTGCTAAATGGATAGAAACTAGAAACATTTCCCCTGAAAACTAGAACAAGACAAGGGGGCCTACTCTCACCCCTCGTGTTCAATATTCTGTTGGAATGCTAGCTCAGGCAGTTAGACAATAGAAGGACATCAGGGGTATCCAGATAGGAAAAGAGGAAGTCAAGTTATCCCTCTTTACTGATGATAGGATTCTATACCTTGAAAATCCAAGAGAATCTGTTAAAAACCTGCTTGCACTGATAAAGGACTTTGGCACAGTCTCAGGGTACAAAATAAATGTGCAAAAGACAGTTGCATTGCATTCCTATACACCAAAAACAAGCAGTCAGCGACCCAAATAAAAACACAATCCCATTCACAATAGCCACCAAAACATGAAATACCTTGGCATCTTCCTAACCAGAGAAGTGAAAGACATTTACAATGAGAATTACAAAATACTGCTCAAAGAAATCCAAGAAAACACAAACACATGGAAAAATATTCCATGCTCATGGATAGGAAGAATCAACATTGTTAAGATGTCCATCCTACCAAAGGCAATCTATGGATTCAATGCAATACCCATTAATTTACCAACTTCATTCTCAGACCTGGAAATGACAATACAAAAATTCATATGGAAACATAAACGAACACGAATAGCTAAAACGATCCTTAGCAAAAGAAACAAAGCAGGAGGTATCACACTTCCAGACTTCAAACTTTACTATAAGGCTACAGTAGCCAAAACAGCCTGGTATTTGTACAAGAACAGGCACATAGAACAATGGAACAGGATAGAGATTCCAGAAGCAAAGTCTCAATTCCTCAGCCAACTCATCTTTGACAAAGCCTCCAACAAAAACCACTGGAGAGAGGAGAACCTATTCAGTAAATGGTGCTGGGAAAACTGGGTGACCACATGCAGAAGACTGAAACAGAACCCCTACCTATCACCATACATAAAAATTAACTCTAAATGGATCAAAGACCTAAACGTAAAACTTCAAACTATAAGAATCTTAGAAAGTGCAGGAGACACCCTTATGGAAATTGGAACTGGGAACCAATTCCTATTCAGAACCCTAAAGAGCAATACCTTAAGAAATAAGATAGACAAGTGGGACCTCATCAAATTAACAAGCTTCTGCAAAGCAAAAGAAGCCATCAAGAGAGCAGGGAGACACTCCACAGAAAGCTAAAAAAATATTTGCCAACCATATATCTAACAAAGGCCTAACACCTAGGATCTACTAGGAACTCAAATGCACCAAAAGGAAAAAAACAAACAACCCCTTTAAAAAGTGGGTAAAAGAGGCCGGGCTCGGTGGCTCAGCCTGTAATCCCGTGCTTTGGGAGGCCGAGGTGAGTGAATTGCCTGACCCCCAGGGTTCAAGAACCACCTGGGCAACTTGATGAGACCTCATATCTACAAAAAAAAAAAAAAAAAAGTGGGTAAAAGATATGAATAGACACTTCTCAAAAGAAGATATACGGGCAGCCAACAGACACATGAAAAAGTGCTCAACCTCACACATCATCAGAGAAATGCAAATCAAAACCACACTGAGATACCACCTAAGCCCTGTAAGAATGGCCATCATTAATAACACAAACAACAACAGATGTTGGCAAGGATGTGGAAAAAAAGGAACTCTTCTACACTACTGGTGGGAAAGCAGACTAGTACAACCTCTTTGAAAGTCAGTGTGGCGATTTTTGAAATAACTAGAAATTGACCTTCCATATGATCCAGCAATTTCCCCATTGGGAGAATACCCAGAAGAACGCAAATATTTCTACAAAAAAGATACCTGCACACGTATGTTTGTTGCAGCTCTATTAGCAAAAACAATAGCAAAAACATGGAACCAACCCTGTTGCCCATTGAAGCTGGACTGGATTAAAAAAATGTGGTACAAATACACAATGGAATATTATGCAGCCATAAAGACATTCAAATATATGGACTTTGCAGAAACTTGGATGAATTTGGAGTTGATCATGCTCAGTGATTTATCGCAGAAACAAAGAACTGAGTTGCATATATTCTCACTCATAAGGTGATCTTGAACAATTACAATGCTATAAGAAAGCAATTGGCAGTAGTGGGAAACTGTCAGGAGAGGGGGAATGGAACTGACAGTTAAGGGAAACTTCTAGGGGACGGAGGGGCATACCTCATCAACAATGGTACCTGCATGATGGGTGTATATATATCTAACACTCAATTGTACCCCACATCTTTATAATAAATAAAAAAATTAAATGAAGGATAACAAGAACTGCAATGATATATTAAACAATATTAAGTAATAATGCTCATATTGTCAGTAATAATATTGGTAATGTTATTATGAATCATTATAAAAGTAAGTATGTAGCATGAGTCAAGTAAGTAACTATATAAATGATATTTCAAACAAAGCATATAAGAAAGATGCAGTACATTTTTAGGTTCATCAAAGTCTCAGTATATTTAAATGTAAATTGCAAATATTGGTGCCAACTCATAGAATATCTTATCTGCAGAAAAATATTTATTGGTCTTGATCACTAAAAGGAGCCAGCAGTAATAATCACCTTTCATCTACATGAGAATTCTTAATTGCATTTTCAACAAAAAGCAAGCAGAGCATCTCAGTATTACAGCTAGTTTTATATCTGGCTGGGGCAGAAAATATATTCGATATGGCAATGCCAGAAGGCAAAGCATATATCAAATATTGCCAGTATTGTGCTAAAAGGAAATAAAAGCTAAACTGAAAGGGTGCCACTGGCTAAAAATGGGACAAATTGAGTATCAAGGCAAACAATGACTGTAATGGATTGAAACTCATCAAATGTGTTAAAATTCATAATTTCAGTGTGAGAATAAAACAAATGAGTTATCTTAAAATTTCACTAGTATATCATTTTCTTATTCTGCAAACTGAAAAATAAAGGGCAAAGAATCAAGAACCTACCCTATCAATCCTATATCAACTGCTCTTAGGTAATCAAATAGTTATGAACAACTTGCTCTTAGGAAAGAGTTTCAACTGAAGAATTCAAACTTCCCTGAAAATAATTCAACAGTAATGATGGAGGAGTGGGTGGAGAATATAAATGAAGCAAATTCTGGCCATCATTGATAATTCAGCTGAAATTGAAAGATAAGTCTATGTGAGTTTTTAATTATACTATTTTCTATTTTGTATGTATGTTTGAACATTTCTACAATGAATGTTTAAAATGTAAAAAAAAAGAATAAGGAAAAGAAAAAGTGTGAGGAATTTAAGGAAGAGATATTGGTTGTCTATCTGTGTGGGCATAGTTTGGAGCCACCAATGCATGAAAGCCCTTGGAAAGAGTGAAAGAAACACCAAGACAGCTCTCACCAATGTGCCTGTCACATGGAAGTAGCTCAATGTTATTTGTGAATTGAGTAGGTTAAAAATAGAATAGGGACAGATACCTTTGAGGTTTTGACATTATTTATACACTTAACAGCCATGGAAATATTTTGAGAATTTAATTTAAATATTTATTTTAAAAAATTTTAATTTTAAATGTGTGGGGGACAATTCAGGGTTAGGTATACGAATGTTTATTATGCAGGTACCCTTGTTGATGAGGTATGCCCCCTTCCCTGGCAGTTTCCCACTACTGCCAATACTGCCCCCATCCTCCCTTGGCAGTTTCCCACTATTGCCATTCCCTTTCTTATAGTATTACGATCCCTTTCTTACGGTATTATGATAGTATTATGATAGCTTATGAGTGAGAACATGTGATACTCTGTTTCTGTGATAGATCACTCAGTATTATAGACTCTAAGTCCATCCAAGTTGCTACGAATGTGGTGGTTCACGCCTATAGTCCCAGCACTTTGAGAGGCCAAGGTGAGAGGATTGCCTGAGCCAACGGATTCAAGACCAGCCTGGCAACTTGGCGAGACCTCATGTCTACAATAAATCAAACAATTAGCCGGGAGTGGTGGTACATGCCTGTAGTTCCAGTCACTTGGGAGGCTGAGGCAGAAGGACCACGGGAGCCCAGCAGGTTGCAGCTGCAGTGGCCATGAGTATGCCACTGCACTCCAATCTGGGCACCAGAATGTGACTGCAACTAAAAAAAAAAAATTAAATATTTCAATCTGTGTTTCACAAATATGTTTCAGCTGGTAAAATAAAAAAGTCTGAATTAAGAAGTAGAATATTACTGACAGAATTTAGTTAGTATATTAGAATATTATTTCAGATAAAGAATATGAGTGAATGTATTAATATGAAGTGAGAGCGAAGGAAGAATGAAGATTTAGAAGCACCAAAATAGCATGACTAATTGAATGTGTGATGAGAGTGGAGGGGAGTGAAATGAATCTATATATATATGTTTATTGAAACTTCTTAAGAGAAAAGGGATAGTTCCCTAGAATTACTAGGAGGATATATTTTTTTTTGAGGATTTAACAAGGAGTATGTGTATCTCTGTGTGTTTGTGTTTAATTATTATTATTTTTATTTACCCGTCTCATCCACTGTTATGCTGAAAATAGATGGAGAATAAGGTCAACTCAACATTTGCTTTGGCTCAAGGCTACATCCAGCAAATTACTTCTTCTTTCAATTCAGAAGAGAAATCAATTGCCCTTGCTGATGGGTGACTATTTTGAATGATTTTAGGAAAAACTCAGGTCATTCTAAAGAGATGTCTGAAATAACTACAAAGAGTTAGGAGTAAGATAAGCACTAATTTACTATCTCCTTTATCCCTATACTGATGTACTTAAAAGGGGACACATTTTATCACCTGGTATTGTCAGGGTCAAACTGATATTTTAGTGTTTCAATGAATAAAATTATAAAGCTGTACTGTCTGAAATGAAGAGTGATTTTCCTAGGAGAGATCTAAAACAACCTTACCAGTATCATTAGAGGACAATGACCTCCATGTTAGTTCTTGGACAAGCTCTTTGCACCTTAAACCTCCCTGAGTCCGTTTCCCCGTCAGATTTTTCTTTTTTTTTTTTTTTTTTTTTGTGAGTTGGCGTCTCACTCTGTTGCCCAGACTGGAGTGCAGTGGCCGCTCCCGGCCACTGTAGCCTCAACCTGCTGGGCTCCAGCGATCCTTCCGCCTCAGCCTTCCAAGTAGCTGGAACTACAGGCATGCGCTACCACGCCCGGCTGATTTTTGATTTATTGTGGAGATGAAGTCTCGCTTGCCCAGGCGGGTCTCGAACCCGCGGACTCAGGCTATCCACTCACCTCAGCCTCCCAAAGGCGCGGGATTACAGGCTGAGCCACCGAGCCCGGCTACCCCGTCAGATTTTTAACATATATTGTCCTTAGGTGAGAAACTGAAAGACAGAGGAACAGTAAAATATAAGCTGATAAAAGACAGAATTTTTAAGTTTATTTCATAGCCTAAGCATCTACTAGTGATTAGTAAGTATCTAAGGAAGAAAAGAAGGAAGCAAATAGTTAAGTTAGTTTACACACAGAAAAAGATAATTGGAGCAAAAAATAGAGAGGTGAGAGAAGACACAAATTAAATAAACATACTGTGGTAGGAGGAAGAAGCAATTTTTAACATGTGCTTGAATGGAGGGTGTACACTGCTTCTTCCTCCTACCGCAGTGTATTTATTTAATTTGTGTCTTCTCTCACCTGAGAGTTGATTTACAGCTGGAAGAGAAAAACTGCGCTCTTAACTCTAGGAAATCTGGATGTCTGGCTTTGACTTGTGGGCAAGCTAAAAGAAGTGGGATTTATGAGATGCTATATAAAGTCTGAAACTTTCCTGGTAAGCACTAAGGCCTTATTATTTATGGTTATTTTTTACCTGGCATAACCAGTTAGGCAGTTTGGCTTGACTAAGTGACATCAGAGGCATTAAAAACACCATTGGGAACTTCTGATGCATTACAGACACCTTGGTGGTTCAACCTGGAGACAGAATAGGTCCATGTGCAAATAAGGACCCTTTCTTTGACCTTTAGTGCCAGCCCGGACACTCTTTTTCTTGCTGTATCACATATTTTGCCTTTAAATAAGAAGAAGTCTCATGAATGCTTTTAAATAGTGAAATGCTGAAATCCTTCCAGAGTGTATTCTTGAAAAAAGGTACAGGAGGCAAGAGGATAAAAGAGAGGAACTGGGAGAAGCGGTAAATAAGGTGGGGATCTAAGAAAAGACTGCTTCTCATTTAGCTCTTTTAGCATCTATTTTGAATGGTCCATACATTCATGTATGATAAGCTCATACCTGACTAAGAAACATCATTGAAGTCACTAGAAAGCACCTATTAGAATCTCCTATTTTAAATGGTTTCTTCTCAGTTTTGTGCTACAAAAATATAATAAACCAAATCTCACATATTGCTAAAGTGTGTGGATGGCAATTGTTCAGAAAAGGAGACTGATATCAAGGATTTTGGGGGTGGGGGGAAATAATCAGTAAGGATGGTATGGTTCAGGGTCAATGAATGGGGTGAATATGTTGCCTTCATGACCCCTCATTTTTTTTCTTTTTTTCCATCTAACCCATGAGTTTCAAAAGCACTCTTATTATTGCTAAAAAAAAAAAAAAAAAAAAAAAAGCACTCTTATTGTTGCTAAAAACAAATAAGACATACTTGCATCATTTGAACCAATAAGCAGAAGAAATTTTAGAAACTCTTATAATTTTGGCTTTTGGGTTTAGGCCTAAAATTATGAGTCTTTTATGTTTATAGTCCCAGAAAAAAAGGAAATTAAATCACATCAAAACTCACATGATTTATGTAGACTAACCTGCCTTGAAAAATCAGACTTAAAGGCACATTATTAATGTCTGAGATCAGGTTAACAGATATTCCATTGTTGGCCCGCACTCCAGGGTTATCTACTATTTCATTATGTCTTGATCAGACACAGCTCGATCAGACATAGCTCATCACAATTTATAGCTGAGATGTTACCTGTTTCATACTTTCCATGAAATCAAAATAGAGTCCATCATTCCCAAATGATAAACTTATAATCCACTAAAAAATAGAATTATTATTTACATTTTCTGAAGTTAACATTTAGTCACATAAATAGATGATGAAGAGAAACCAAATGGTAATAATCCTATGTAGAGGCAGAAGAAAAAATATAATGTTTTGCTCATTCACATTCCAAGATAGTGAGCAGAAAGAAGCATACATATTTTGAGCCCTAGGCTAGGAACAAAGACACCATTGTTTCCATTGCATTCTACTGACCAAGCCAAGTTACAGGGCCAGTCCAGGCTTGAGGCAAGGGAATACTAGAATCTTCCTCATGATGTGAGATTGTGGTCATTTTTTGCCATTTATCACACCAGGAAAAATTCAAATAAAAATCCAGTTACATGGGCATTATATTAAATTAATAGTTTAGGATCCAACTAGTCCAACTTTCCACATCTACATAGAGCAAAAGTTCTCTTTTCTAGACAGATAAAACATATTCAATTTAAAAAAATAGTATCAACTGAAGGAAATATGTTAGTCTATTGGATAACCTATTCTATATGAGTGAAAGTAATGTTTAAAGATAGTTTTAAAATACAAGTATACATGTTAATTTGTCTAACATTCATTGTCTAAGGGTGGCATTATGATCACTGTTTGTTCTGATTTTCCTATTACAATACTATAGTGTTTACATTACTTTATTACTTTATAAGTTCTATTCTATGTCCTACAAGTCTACTCTACTTCACTTTTGAAAGGTCATGTGTTCTAATTTTTGTTTCACAATATGCCATCTTTTTATGAGTAACTTGGAAGATGTGTTTATGAATATTAATTATACTTAGCCAACAAAATAAAGAAGGGTGCAGAGGGAACTAGATTAAGCTAGATTTATAAGACAAGAATATCATCAGAGATACAGAAAATGGAAAATGGACAGGTTAACAGGTACCCACTAGATTAATCAATGGTTGTAGAGCAGATGTGAATGCAAGGGAATATTTATCAGTGACTAGCAACACCTCACTCCTCACAGGAGAACTTTGGCAGGCACAGAGTAAGCAGTACGTTTGGAGTCACCAGGGGTTGCAGTCATTATAGAGGGACCAATGACCTAAAGCAGTATCTTGGAGACACATATCAGGGATCAGAAAGTAGATGATGCAAAGAAAGAACTAAACACACTGGGAACTAAGGGCCAAGATATAGGTGACAGCACTCTGCTCTTTGGGTTACTTTCTCTTCCTACACCATCAACGGAACTGTAGTGCAGAATGAAATCTTGGTCTGGAATCTTCCCAGAGCCTGCACATGGAAATATAAGTAAAGAGGTAGGAAAGTGACATCATTATTGCGTCACTGAGGGAAATGATTCACATTTTAAAAAATTCTTAGTATTAGATACTACACATATTGGGCATTTATGTTTACTAACATATTTGCTATGCACATTTACTAATTGTGTGACATTTGTCAAGCTACTTCATCATCTTTACTTTTCTTCTTATGTAAAATGAGAATACTAGTGAGGTACTAGTAAGTACCCAACTCAAAGGAATTTTGTGAGAAGTAAATGAACATATATAGATATTTTCTTTGCTTATCTTTCACAGGGTAACAAATCACCCTATAACTTAAAGGATTAAAACAAGGACAGCCGGGCTTGGTGGCTCAGCCTGTAATCTCGTGCCTTGGGAGGCTGAGGTGAGTGGATTGCCTGAGCCCGCGGGTTTGAGACCTCATCTCTACAATAAATCAAAAAATTAGCCGGGCGTGGTGGCGCACGCCTGTAGTTCCAGCTACTTGGAAGGTTGAGGCGGAAGGATCACCGGAGCCCAGCAGGTCGAGGCTGCGGTGGCCAGGAGCGGTGGCTGCTGCACTCCAGCCTGGGTGACAGAGTGACACTCCAACTCAAAAAAATAAAAAAAATAAAAATAAATAAAATAAAGACAGCATTTATTTTGTTTATAAATCTGCCATTTGTGCTGGGGTAGCTCAACTCTGGTTTACACTAGAGTGGCTGAAAGGATGGGGACAAGAGTATTCTGATACCCCTCTGTCTCACACCATCTGGCAGTGAATGCAAAGTGTCAGCTGAGACCTTAGATTACAGCTGTTAGTCAAAAGATCCACATATGACCTTTCCATGGGGCCTGGGCTTTCTCACAACATGAAAAATGAGATCTAAGGGTTAGTGTCCCAAAAGCAAGAGTAAGCTAGGTAGAAGTGACATTATTACCTTTTATCACTTAGTTCGGAAATCATGTCATCACCTCCACTGCATTCTAGTGGTTGAAGACCAGAATCTTCATTTTTGATGAAGGGAGGCAAATTTTGGGGGGAGCATGTGAGAACAAGAATATTGGTAAAGCCATTTTTTGAAAATACAATCTGTCATGGTTATTTTTGAGTCCGGGTCTTACTCTGTCACCCAGGCAGGAGTGCAGTGGCACAATCACAGCTCACCACAACCTTGACCTTCTGGACTCAAGCAATGAAACACCCTCATCCTCCCAAGTAGCTGAGACTACAGGCCTGCATACCCATGCATGGCTAATTTTGGGGGTTTTTTTTGTAGAGGTGAGATCTTGCTATGTACCTAAGCTTGTCTTGAACTCCTGGGTTCAAGTGATCCTCTCCCTTTGGCTTCCCAAAGTGCTGGGATTACAGGCATGAGCCACTGCGTCCAGTCCAATTTGTCACAAATATATATATCTCCAATGCTTTTCTAGGCTATATGAAGTATTCAAAGAGTTGTAAGTTCTTGAGGATAGTTTCTGGCCGCTAATAAGCAATTGCTTGTTGTCATTATTATTCACATTTTTATCATTATTATTTTTACATAGAGAACATTAGTGTTGGTTAACTAGTATATTCTTGTCTGCCCATGGACTGTAGTAAGAACAACAATAGTCATCTATAACTTTATGACTAAGCTCAAAATTTATTTGAGTTAAAAATCTTTTAGGTTTTCATATGAAATTTTTTAATGGATTCAATAAATGCTGATTAAGCCCCTACTATATACAGATAATTATCCTGATGAGGTTTAGCTGGTTTTATAGCACCTCCAACTTTTCCTTTCAGGTCTAATTCATTGAAACCTCCCAGAAATCCTATGCAAATATTATTAGAAAATATAAATTAAATAAAGTAACTTGCTGTCTATCACTAGAATGCATATTTTAAGACATACTCTATATGATGTGCCCACTATCCTTACACCAAAACCTGGCACTTAGAAAAAGATAGTAGACATTGCATAAATGTTTGTTGCTGTACACATATGGTCAGTAATAGGCTTAGAGATGGGGGTCCTTGTGCTAATTCAGTAACAGAATCACTCATAAAAACATCCAGAGGATAGTCTAGTAAACATGTCTTTAAGAATGCCTGGGGCCCAGTACTGGGCAAATATAAAGAAATGCCTGAAAATTGGTCTTTAATGTACCTGTCTTTGAAGTTATATTTAGTAGATTTTTATGTTTGTACATGACTAGCAGGTAGGCATCTAGTTATAGTTGGGAGTTAAGAATTCATAAAATGTTTTCAAAAACTGAAAAAGCAAAAGAGGTGTGTGTGTGTGTGTGTGTGTGTGTGTGTGCAACATACTCTAGTAATTCACTCCATGCGGGGCTTATCTTTGGTATGTTAATCTGTACCTCCAATTTAGGTTATATTACAGTTTAGTGTATCTCTTGCCATTTAAAGTACTGTTGGGATGCTCATTTCTGCCCAATCCTGACTAAACCTGAAAAATTGAGTTCTTTCTACTGCCTCCTCAGGAGACAGTAGATATAATGTTTCCTTTCCTGTCTTGCTCCAGGCACTTTTAAATCTAGAGATAGAAAAGCTATTCATGATGCAACTTTTATCCCCTTATTCATTTTAGGAAAGAGTTCAGACATGGCAATAAGGAATGGTTTATGGGTGAATTTTGCCATATAAGCAGAATTTTGTCATAAGCTCACAAGTCTTACAATAATACCTTGAGTGAGAAAAATATTATCAATTTCAAATTACTAAAATTCCCACTTAGTACAAGCTTTATCCCTACTCTCTAACTCAGCTTTCTCAGAAGTATAAAAAAAATTTCTTTTTACTCTGTGGATGATATGTCTGATACCTTCTGGCACTACATCGATTCAAGTTATCTATCCATTCTCCCTTCATGGCCTTTATTCTCCTCTTTCTCCAGTCAAGTAGTAAAACTAGTTGAATTAGGAAACTGGAATTCATTCAGATTTGGCACTCTTCTTTAAACTCACCAGCAGAGCCCAATTTCCAGCAAGAGGATCTAGGGAGTGTGGTCCTTCGTCTCACCCCCCAAAAAGGTTCCTTGTAATTCACCAGCTTTTGCTCTAGATTTTGAACTCCAAGAAAAATAGTAATATAACTTCCCCAATTTTGTTATTTATTTAAATTTTGTCTTAGCTAGACATAGCCACTTTAATTTCTATGTAAGTTTTAGAGTCTTGCCAATTTTGATTTAAAAAAAAATATGCCAAAATTCTGACTGTGATAGTTTTGAACCTAATGTAATGTTTTATATGTTTTATACCTTTATATATAGAAGTCTTATGTTTCTTTTATTAGATTTGTTCCAAGATGTTCTTAAGAACTATGGTAAATAATAAAATTTTTAAAATATGCCCTCCTGGTTGTTGCTAGATAATTTCTATAAAAATGTGATGGATTTGCACTTTGATCTTGTCTCCAGGGATTTGACTAAATTGATTTATCATTTCTAATACTTAGTGATTTTTTTACATATTGTACATACACAATGATGTCAACTATATATAAGGACAGTTTTATTTTTTTTTTCTTCCTCAAGCCTTATACCTTTTGTTTCTTTCATTTTACTTTATTTTTCTGGTTAAGAGTTGCAGTTTGAAGTAAAAGAGAAGTCTCAATAGCAGATATCCTTGCCTCATTTCTGATATTTGGGCAAATGATATTAATATTTCTGTATTAATTATGATGTTTACTTAGGTATTTTGCAGATAATTTAAATCAAATCAAGAAAGTTTTCTTCTGTTCATTGCTAGTTAAAAGTTTTACTTATGAGTCTAGGTTGAATTTTATCAAAAGTTATATTTTGAATCTATAAAGATTATCATATGATTTTTATTCTTTACTGTATAAGTATGAGGTAAGGCATTTACTTATTTTCAAAGATTAAGCTAAACTTACCTTTATGGATCAAACTCAAATTTGTTTTGTATTATTTTTACACACCATTTGACTTTTCTGCTTAGAATTTTTATATGTATGTTTTTGAAAGAGAATGCCCTGTGGCTTCCCTTTCTTGAAATATCTTTGAAAATATTGATTTTTTTAAAAGTTCATTTTATGTTACTCTCGCAAAATACATCAGAAAACAGTCTTACTTTTTCGATATTTTGTATATGATTAGCTTTATTTCTATTGTAACTATTTACATTAATTCATTAGTAAAGTCAACTGGGTTTGGAGTTCTTTTTTTATGAGGACTTCAGCATTTATATATTCTGTCTTTTTATGGAAATTTGTTATACAGATTTTTAATATATTCTTGGTAAGTTATATTTTTCAAGATTTATGCCCAACGTAAAAAAAAAATCAATTTTCACAGGGATTTTAAATTACTCTTTATTTTTGTTTTAATGTTATGGGATGCGTAGCATGTTATCTTTTTTATATTGGTTTTCTCTCGCTCGCTTTCTCTCTCTCGCTCTCTCTCTCACCAGTCTTGTCAAGTTTTTATTTATCTTCTTAGCTCTTTAAATATGAATATTTGGTATATTGACTCTAGTGTGTACTTGATTTCTAATTTATTGATTTCTGTTTTGGCTTTATTATTCTCATATTTCTACTTGTTTTATTTGCTATTGGTGCAATTGAGTCTGCAGATTGCCTTGAGTTGACCGGACATCTTGATGATATTAATTCTTCCAAACTATGATCATGGATGTTCATTCATTTGTTTGTGTCATCTTTGATTTCTTTGAGCAGTATTTTGTAGTTTTCACTTGAAAAGTTAAAATAACAACAACAACAACAGGTTTTGATGAGGCTGTGAAGAAAAGGGAACACCTGTGCCTTGTTGGTGGGAATGCCAACTACTCCAACCTTCATGGAAAGCAATGTGGAGACTTCTCAAAGAACTAAAAATTGAACTAGCAATCCCACTTCTGAGAATATCCCCAGAGAAACACAAATTGCTCTAACAAAAAGATACCTGCACACATATGTTTACTGCAGCACTATTCACAATAGCAAAAACAAGGAACCAACCCAGATGCCCATCAAAAGTGGGCTGGATTAAGAAAATGTGGTAAATATACATGATGAAATACTATGCAGCCATAAAGAAGAACAAAATCATGTCCTCTGCAGCATTATGGATACACTGGAGACCATCATTCTAAGTGAATTATCACAGAAACAAAAACTGAATGTGCTCTCACTCATAAGTAGGCATCAAACATTGGGCACGTGGGCACAAGGGAAGGAACAGAAGCTGGGCACAGCTAAAGGAGGGAAGAAATAAAGGGGATAAGAAATACACAACCACTCATTGGGTACTTGTCCACAACTTGGGGCAGAGGGCTCTTTAGAAGCACAAACCTTGCCTTCATGCAATATACTCTTACAGCAAATGTTCGCATGTACCCCACAGCTCTAAAATAAAAAAAATAAAATAAAATTGTAAATATTGTATAAATACTTTTGCTCTCTTTGATTAATTTTTATATCCATACTTTTTCATCAGTTTACTTTAAACATTTTAATATCTTTATATTTAAGCTTTTTTATTTTACTATTTTAAGTATAATGAATTTTTTACATTCAATTAGAATATTTATTTCTGAGTATTTAGTATCTTTGCTAACATACTAAGCCATAATTACTATCATTCCTAACATTCAATATATAAACTTACTGTTTATTTTCATTAATTATACCTATTTCATGTTTTGTTGTCATTATATTCCTTCTATATCCTCAATAGTTTTGCATTGTTTACTAGTTTTTAGTGAATACCCTGGATTTGACTACATGTGTTTTTCACTCATTAAAGTCTAATATAAGTTAGTTCATTTATCATTTTCTAGACAAAGATTTGACCTTACCACACTTAACTCCATTCACCTTCTACCATTTGTATTGTTTACTTGCATTTTAATAATTAACATGAAATATATGCCACAAAACATTTTTATTGTTTTATAATGTTAATAATAATTTTATTTACCCCACCTATGGCTATATATTATAAAATTTCCTTTCTGCAGTTATTTTACTTCTTCCTGGAGTTCTTCCTAACGCATGCTTTTAATGCAATTCTGCTGCCAGTAAATTCTCTCAAATTTTGATTGTCTTGAATTATCTATATAGTGCCTTTATTTTGAAGAAAGCTTTGTGAGAAAAATTAAAAATTGGCAGATATTATATTTTGTCAGTTTAAAATTATATTTCATTGTTTTTGGCATCCATTATTTTCTGCTGTCAGCAGTTTTTCTTGTCATTTTTTTAAAGGTAAAAATATTTTTTGTCTACTTTTGAGATTTTATCTTTTATCATCTTAAATTTACTATGTTGCACTTAGTTTTTCTTCACAGTGATTCATGACTATGTACATATGCTTTTTTCTTTATCTTAAAATAATTTTCACTCCTTTTTTCAACATTGATTTTATTCTCTTTTTCCATTCCTTCCAGGACTTCAGTTATTTCTGTTTTTCTCTTGTTCTATAACTGTATTCTAATCCTTTCTTTTGCTTACTCCAATCTTTAGTTAATTCTACCTTATTTTTCATTTCATTTTTTATCAATGAGTAGGCAAAATTCATATTTAGAAAATACAATTCTCCTAACTCCACAGAGGCAAGATTCTGCCTTAGCTATACTCAATTCACCATACTAAACAAAGTATATACTATCTCATTCTAAAGCATCTGCATTTTTATGATATAGGAATACTATTCCAAAACAGAAAACAACTAACTAGTCAACTAGATAACTAAATAAATGTGCTTTAAAATGAGCTCTTTAAAGAACAAAAGAAAGGATTGCCTTGAAGTCAAAATTTTATTTTTTTCCCAAGAAGGCAGATAAGACTTAAAGCTTTCAAAATGTTCTCTTTTTTTCTAGCCTTAGAGATGTTCTTTTTTCTTCTAGCCTTAGAAAATGTTTCTCTTTTTCTTACCTTTCAATAACAGGCACCATGTCTGTTTAGCTTATGATAATTTTTTTGACCCTCTCTGTCATATTTCTTCAAATAATTGAATTTGAAGGTTTCCTCAAGGAGTGGAGACTATATTTCAGAAGTTATCTTATAACTGGTAACAATGTGTTAATAATTCTCACTAGTATCTTAAAATAATCATTTAGAAATTGTCAAGAAAATAGAAAATAAATCTAAATAGAGCATATTTTATTTCTCTTGATAGGAAAATTTGCATGCTCTAGATGTGAATATATATTTTACCTCATTCATTATACTTTATGTACTTTCATAAAAAGATGAATCAATCACTTGCATTTATCTCATTTTCAGAACTGAATTTTAGAAAGTGAATATGAGAGGCTGGGTGTGGTGGCTCAGCCTGTAATCCCAGAAATTTGGGAGGCCGAGACGAGAGGATTGCCTGAGCCTGGGGGTTTGAGACCAGCCTGGGCAACTTGGTGAGACCTCGTCTCTACAATAAATCACAAAAACTAGCCGGGCGTGGTGGCATGCCTCTGTAGTTCCAGCTACTTGGAAGGCTGAGGTGGAAGGATCGCCTATGTCTAGCAGGTCTAGGCTACAATGGCTGTAAGTGTGCCACTCCAGTCTGGGTGACAAGAGTGAGACTCCGACTAAAAAAAAAAAAACAAGTGAATATGAGAAAGGCAGCTGCATCTTTAAGGACACAAACAAAAAATATTCTAAGACAAACGCGGTACCTTCTATCGTGGCAAAATGTAGAAAAGCACAGGAAAATATTACATTTTATGAAGATAAAAATCAGTCTCTGTGAATTGATATTGATCTCGATGGCATAGAACTAATTGAATAGATCATTTTAATTTTGAATACTTGTGCAAATAACTCTAGAACTAATCAAAACAATCTTCAAAGCAACACATACATAAAAAAAACCTTTAAAAAAGCAAATACTGTTGCAGACTATATAGCACTTAATTTCAACTGGTGGAACACTGTATGTCTTAGGGACTGCTTTCACTTAAAGGAAATAGATGGAGAGATTTGTCTCACTACTTCAGGAACAATAAGGTGGCAATGAATGGGAGGTTCAGGTATGATTTGTCTGAGTTGCTGAGAATCACGAAAGGAGAACTGGCAGGAAAATTAGATGTGCCATCAATGCTGATTTTTGTATTACTTATTTGAAAATATTTATTTAATGTCTAGTGACTATCAATATTTTTGTTTACTAATAATAATGTACATCAGAAATAACTGAGGAAGTGCTTGGTTCTTAGGGGAAGAGGGGTAATAGTTTTTGGTTTTATTTTTTGTCTATTTTTAAATACGTATGCAAGTTCTGTCCATCAGATTCAGACAGACCAGAGACAGTTCCTTTGCCTACACCTCTGAATAAATTTTATAAGCAATTCTAATGGGTACCCTTGGTTAGATACCACTGACTTAGCAAATGAGATATAATCAGGTATACTAGCAAACGCAACAATAACAAAAGCATTAAAAGATCATCTAAGTATTCAAAATGTGACAGGTCTTACAAGGCTTGTATTAAACAAATAAAAGTATCAAGAATGTTCTTTAAATACTAACTTCTGATGTTCAAATGAGAAGGCCGTGTGAAATGTTCTGTACTACGTGCTACAAAAAAACCAAGCCAATTAGAAACAGGTGTAACAGTCCAGCAATGATTGCCCATTGTTGAATGTTTTTCTTTTGCAAGCTTTAAAGCCTAGGAAGAAAGAGGGTCAGGTAATTTGGGATGAAATGTCAATAACTGCACATGCTCTTAGTAGTGAGTAAATTGAAACTTTCAAAAGTTATTAATTTTTTAAAAATTGTGTCAATTATTTTTAAAGGAGAAAACATTTTTGGTCATTAAGACTCGGGGACATAATACAGGATCAGTGTGTGATTTAAGTTAAAATAACAACACAAATATGTCAAGCTTAGCATTTTTCTTTCTTTTTTTGAGCTTGCAAATATCTGCAAATGTACTTAAAAGATGGCTCTTGGAAGTAAAAAGTGCACATTTTGATAGAATTATTCATTTTCTATCCCTTCCAAGCTTTATAGCACTGTTCAGATCACTCAAACTACTGACATTACGTACTTTGATTTACAAAATAAGGATAATAATGTTCATCTCACATAAGTCACAGAGATTATGTGGAAACAAAATACACATGAAGCTTATTTTTGAATGGCAATTGTGTTAATATAAATACATGGTTTTTTGGGTTTTTTTATACAATATTTTTTTTATTGTGATATTGAGGGGTACAGTTAAGGCTTAGGTACACAAATATGTCTCGTTCAGGCACGCACTAAGCTAACATCACATTGATACCCAAGCCAGGTAAAGACCCAACAAAGAAAGAGAACTACAGGCCAATATCCTTGATGAACATAGATGCAAAAATTCTCAACAAGATCCTAGCAAACCGGATCCAACAACACATCTCAAAAGTCATCCACCATGACCAA
>CAUYQG010028179.1:0-22492 GCA_963574415.1 Tarsius wallacei | reverse complement strand
AGCTACTTGGAAGGCTGAGGTGGAAGGATCGCCGGAGCCCAGCAGGTCGAGGCTGCGGCGGCCGGGAGCGGCCACTGCACTCCAGTCTGGGCGACAGAGTGAGACTCCAACTGAAAAAAAAAATCCATCAAAAAATAAAATGAATGTTTAGAGGAATGATTAGATGTCTATGTGCTAAGGTAAGATAATAACACATTAATGGTAGAATGTAGATGATGAGGAAATGGATGTCCAATGTAGAATTCTTTAAGCTTTACTGTAAGTTTGTTATTTTTATAATAAAATATTAGAGAAAATAACTCAAGACCCAGTGGCTTAGGTACACACATACTCAATTTTATAAGATTATTCTGAATAAAATATGAACCTAGCAAAGGTCCCAGCATCATCTTTTAAAATTCTGGAAACAATAATAATACCACGCTTACACTGAGTATCTTCTAAATGCTGAGATATCAGTCTTGTATGTAGTACATAAAATTGTAGAATAAATGAGGCATTGATCTTGGCCTTGAGTGGCTTACAGTTTAGTATATCTTTAATAACAATTACATGTCATAGCTCCTTGAATATAGGTATGGACAGGTTACTATGGTAACAAAGATAACAAAACTAATGAGTTTACTTTAGGGCTGAGGTTGAAGAATAAAGAAAAATTAAACCAAATAAAGTGAAAAGGAGGTGACTAGGAAGGAAAAGTCACATCAGAGGAACAGTACATATGAGAGTATGGGTTGGATAACTGCAAAATATTGAATGTGATTAGAACATAAGAAGAAAAAGGATGAGTGCTTACAGGTGGGATTTGAAGAGTAGGAAATGATTATCTTGTTAAGGACCAATGGACAAACAATGGCATCTAGATTTCAGAGTTTGATGGTTGCCAATTATATGATATGGCAAGGTAGATGAACTCTTTTTTAAATCATATCTAAGGAAAAGCCTTACGTATAAGGGAGGAGAAAGAATTAAAAAGTGGATGAACGCTTCCCATACATAAAGTTTATGTTCATGAATTTCAAGGCAATGGAGTTCGTTGTGTCATAAGTATAAGGTATCACTGATGCATGTATGATAATCCATTCATAAAATGTTAGCCTGAGCAACATTAGCAAATTGAGATTGTGTTTCTGAAGCCTTACAGATCCCAAACCTTACCTATGAAGAAGAGATATTTGCTACATTACCTCTCTGTCAGATTTGCAGAGATAAGCAACTGGATGTTTAATAATATTCTGGTGATTCATAGATGATCAACTTTAATTAAATCAAAGCCAAAAGAAAATATTTAACCCTAAGATTATAGGGAAACTTTATTCCCCCTTCATCCATTCTAACTTTGAACATCAAGGTTCAAAATGAGACAAGCTTTGAAATCCATGTTTTATTTTTGTTTTGTTGGTGGTGCTGGCCTTATGCAAACACTAAACTACCAGTAAATAGGCTTCAAATGCAAGTAGACATTTGAAAGAGTGCCCCATAAACTAGGACTTTCTATATTTGAAAAACATGAATAAAATCAAACAAATAAGTTTTATATTATAGTATTTGAACATCTTTTTAATGTTTCAGAGAAAAAAATGAAGTAATTTTGGTTACATCTGTTCTTCTCTGCCACAAGGCTATTACTTCTTTAATGTAAGAATAAAAAACATTCTGAAAAATATATGTGTGGCTATGGTTTGCTGCCCATTTAAAAGGAAATTGCTCAATTCATCAAGATATTTTTCTCAGGAGAATTGTGTGAAAGGAAGAGTCCAGGTCTTTGTTTTTGAGAGAAACCAACATGTATTGGAAATGGACACTTACTTTTTGAGTTATCTCTTTGAAAGGAAGTTTTGGCCACTGCCCTTTGGGGACATGTAGTCACTTTCCATTTTATGAGGTTCTTACCCTTTGCCCTACCATAGAGCACTCTTTATTCCACTTGTCTGCTCATGTCCAAATATAATCTCACCAGTGTGAAAAGGTTTGACTTTTGTCCCTTTGCAAATACTCTTCTTATTTTCTTCTTTAAAGCTTTGTTACCCCTACATCACTGCCATTTCAGTCACGAAGTTCTGTTGTGAAAGTGACCTTAAGGTGACCTACTCGTTATTCTCCTTTTCCCCATTTCTATATACATAGTTACAAACTCCCATTTAGAAATGAAACCCCCAAATAAATATACTAAGAAGACCAAAGTGTGGAGCATGTTTACAACCATTAACCATTTTATTTTCCATCATCTAGAAATCTCAAATGAATTCAACATTCTTCTTAAAATGTGCAATTGAGAACTTGAAACCCAACATTCAATAAGATATCAACTTTAAATGTCTACCTAAAAATCACAAAATCGGCCGCCTAAACTATCTTGCAATGTCACAAAGTAAGAAAGTGAAAAAAACAAAGGATAACAGCCTGTCAAAAGGTGACAGGAACCAACTTGGAAGAGTTCCCAATGACCAAAACAGGAACAATTCTAGAAAGAAAACAAATACTGATAGTGTTTGATTAATACTCAAAGCATAAAATAAGTACTCATTAATCCATACCGATAAAAGCAAAGGAAGTAAATGACTGAATAGATCAATGAATGGAGAAAAAAGGAAATCTCTTCCTTATAGAAGAATTCCAAGGAAGAAATATGAGAAACAGAAAATCACCATTAGAACACCAGAATAATAATTGTTGCAAGAAAGCTCCACTGATGAATGCTAAAACTAATGAGTAGAAGTTTAAGGTGAAAAACTGCATAGCTTCAATGTATCTCCTACAAAATATTTATTAGTTGCAAAGGGATAAAAATATCTTTATAGTGTAGTAAATGTAAAGATAACACCTTAGTCAAGAGATCATCTTACTTAGTAATAAGACATATCAGTAACACGTGCCTATACTGTGATATGCAAATTAAGCACATCACAGTAATGGCACATTGTGTTTGTGAAATTTCCCTGGAAAATCTATAACCTCAATTTAATCATAAAAAAAATCAGACAAACCCAAATTGAAGGACATTCTATAAAATACTTGAGCACTAAACTCAATTAAAGTTGTCAAGGAATGAAAGAAAGACAAGGAAAGGCTGAAGAAAAGTCACATTGGAGAAAATTATGGCGACATAAAACTAACAGCAATGTAAAATCCCGAATTGGATCCTGGATTAGAATATAAACACTATTCTAAAAACTGGAAAAATATGAATAAAGTACATTGTGTATTTATTATATATCAACACTGATTTCCTAGTTTTGTCAATTCTCTGCACTTTTAACTTTATTTTACTGTGAATCTAAAGCGACTTTTTTTTTTTAAAAAGTCTAGTAATACAAAAACAATTGTAATCACTATTGCTTTAGACAACTATTTGAACCAAATGAGCTGAGTCTGAGTCTGTTATTCAATATATTTACTACTATTCTTAGAATGCAAAATTATGAAAATTTTAAATTACACAACTGCATTTTGTATTATAAATATGTCATAAATGTAAATGCATTTTATTTCTAATAACATAGCATATTTATATGATATTTTATAAATATCACATTCAGATTTTGAAGGTGGGTGCCCTCAGAAGGTTCTTTTCAGGAGACAGGACTAATACATATTGTGTAAGCCGTTGCATCCATGAAGCACATAGAGATTTACTATGTCTTCTCCTATACTGTGTCATTTGATAGTCATGACTGCAAGTGAACTGCAGCACCCCATTTTTTTTTTAGTTGGAGTCTTACTCTGTTGCTCAGGCTGGAGGGTAGTAGCATGCTCTGGGCCACCGCAGCCTCCACCTGCTGGGCTCTGACCATCCTTCCACCTCAGCCTTCCAAGTAGCTGGAACTACAGGCGCGCGCTACCACGCCCGGCTAATTTTTGATTTATTGTAGAGATGAGGTCTCGCCAAGTTGCTCAGGTGGATCTCAAACCCACGGGCTCAGGCAATCCACTCACCTGGGCCTCCCAAAGCGTGGGATTACAGGCTGAGCCACCGAGCCCGGCTTCTGCACCACATTTTAAAAATACAGAGCAGTGATATTGTAAGAGGAGCATGATGTAATAATCTGTGGCAGAGAATGATCTACTGAATAACTGCGTTGACTGGAGATCGTGATGGATCACCTAAGCATGCCCCTTCAGGGTAGTCTCTATGTTTGTAACCCAAGAGAACCTTAAGAAGAAACACTAATCCCAGCACTTTGGGAGGCCGAGGCAAGTGAATTGCCTCAGTTCGCGGGTTCGAGACCAGCCCGTACAAATTGGCGAAACCTCATCTCTACAATAAATAGAAAAATAGCCGGATGTGGTAGCGCGCACCTGTAGTTCCAGCTAATTGGAAGGCTGAGACGGAAGGAACGCGGGTGGACAGCAGGTCGACGCTGGGGTGGCCGTGTGCGTGTCACTGCACTCCAGCCTGGGCGATGGAGTGAGACAAAGAAAGAAAGAAGGAAAGGAAAGGAAAGCAAAGGGGAAAGGCAAAAGAAAAGGAAAAGAAAAGGAAAAGAAAAAACCCTGCCGGGGAGAAATTTCATGCTTTGGCTAACACACAGAAAGAGCAAACCTCCTCATGATTAAAACACACACTACAAATTGGAGATTTGGAAAAGACTTAAAGTGAGATCCAATTTCCCAATCAAGAACAAATTTTTTTTTTTTAAAAATCCCCTTTATCATATTGCTAATGGACAGTCACTGAACTTTGGTCAGAACATTTCCACTTATGACTACCTCTTTGCTCTGTAGGGGAGTCCAGTCCCTTTTTAACATGTTTAGCCACTGATCCAAAATGTGGCTTCCCATTAATATTATCCACTGTTTACATTTTCCTTTCTGGAGATCTATAGTATGTTCAATTAATATTCCATGTTCAGCCTTTAAAGAGATGAAGACTGCTATTTGTTGCCTCATTTCCATATATTGCTATAATGAATTTTCTCCAGATTCTTCAACCATGTGGTATGGTTTCTAAGCTTTTATGCCCTCTCTAAACTCTCAGAAGTATGCAAAACTTTTGACAAAATGTGGCAGCTGGGAACAAATCTTAAATTCTATCTGCCCATTTTTTTTTTCACTTTAAAGATGTGGTAAAATTTAGGATTGGGTAATAAGTGGTCTAGGTATAGGTGAAATTCGAGCCTCCTGTTGGCCTCCACTTCTCCTGAATTAAGATCAGGCACCCTTATTGATATTACCTGCCCCTAGCAATGTCCCGCTACTGCCCATCCTTTTCTGTAATATTATAATAGGCGTTCAGGGCCCACTTATGAGAGAGAACATGTGGAACTCAGCTCTCTGTTTCTGTGATAGATCACTGAATATGATAGATTCCAAATACATCTAAGTTGCTGTGAAGTCCATAGGTTTTTCCTTCTTTATAACTGCATAATACTCCATTGTGTATATATGCCACTTTTTTTTATCAAGTCCAGTTTCAATGGGCAGCACAGTTGGTTCCATGTTTCTGCTATTGTGAATAGCGCTGCAATAAATAGACATGTGCAGGTATCTTTTTTGTAGAATGATTTGAATTCCTCCAGGTATACTCCCAAATGGCGGGGGGGGGGGGGTGCTGGGTCATATGGAAAGTCAATTTCTAGTTCTTTTTGGAATGGCCACACTGTTTTTCATAGAGGCTGAATTAGTTTGCAATGCCACCAACAGTGTAGAAGCATTTCCTTTTCTCCACATCTGTTGTTTTTTTTGTTTTACTAATGATGACTATACTTACTGGAGTGGTTTTGATTTGCATTTCTCTGATTAGTGAGGCTGAGCATTTTTTAATGTGTCTGATGGCTGCTTCTTTTGAGAAGTGTCTATTTGTGTCTTTAGTCCACTTTTTGATGGGGATTTTTTTTTTTTTTTTTTTTCCTTTTGGCATGTTTGAGTTCCTTATAGATTCTAGAAGTTAGGTCTGTGTTCAATACACAGTTGGCAAATATTTTTCCCCATTCTGTGGACTGTCTCCCCACTCTCTTGATGGTTTCTTTTGCTTTGCTTGATGGTTTCTTTTGCTTTGACAGATTCCCTTAGGTTTTCCAAGGGATTTTTTTTTTTTTTAACAAAAAAGTGTGATGCCTCCTGCTTTCTTTCTTTTGACTATTTGTGGTCATTTTTGTTTCCATATGAATTTCTGCTTTGTCGTTTCCAGGTCTGAGATGAATGATGGTGATAATTTAACTGGTATTTCATTGAATCTTTAGATTGCCTTGGGTAGAATGAACATCTTAACAATGTTAATTCTTTAAATCTATGAGCATGGAATATTTTTCCATTTGTTTGTGTCTTCTTTGATTTATTCAAGCAATGTTTTATAGTTTTCATTGTAAAGGTCTTTCACTTCTCTGGTCATGAAGATACCAAGGTATTTCTTTTTTGGGGGGAGGCTATTGTGAATGGGATTGTGCTTTTTATTTGGTTCTCTGCCTGTTTGCTGTTGGTATATAAAATGCAACTGCCTTTTGCATGCTGATTTTATACGCTATGACTTTGCCAAGGTCCTTTATCAGTGCAAGGATGTTTTTGACAGATTCTCTTGGATTTTCCAGGTATAGGTTCATAATGTACACAAAAAGGAGTAGCTTAACCTCCTCTTTTCCTATTTGGGTACCCCCGGTATCCTTCTCTTCTCTGATTGCTCTGTTAAGACTTCCAGCACTGTGTTGAACCAGAGGGGTGAGAGTGGGCAGCTTTGTCTTGTTCTGTTTTTCAGGAAAAATGTTTCCAATTTCCGTTCATTATTAATATGTTGTCTGTGGGTTTATTGTAGATGGCACTTACTATTTTGAGGTATGTTCCCTCTATGTCTAGGTACTTAAGGGTCTTTTTAAATCAAGAATTGATGCTGGATTTTGTCAAAATCCTTTTCTGTGTCTAATGATATAATCATGTGGTTCTTGTTTTTACATCTGTTGATATATTTAATTACATTTATGGCCTTGTGGATGTTAGACCAGCCTTTCATCTCACAGATAAAGCCTTTTTGGTCATGGTGAATAATTTTCGAGATATTTTGTTGGATCAGATTTGCTAGAATCTTGTTGAGAATTTTGCATCTATGTTCATCAGGGATATTGGCCTGTAGTTTTCTTTCTTTGTTGGGTCTTTGCCTGGTTTGGGGATCAGTGTGATGTTAGCTTGACAGAATGATTTGGGGAGAGTTATATCTTTCTTGATTGCCTGGAACACTTTCAGTAGGATTGGTATCAGTTCCTCCTTGTATGTCTGGTCCAGGGCTTTTTTGTGTAGGCAGTTTTCTTATGATGGAGTCAATTTCCCCTGGAAGGCTGTCTGGTCCAGGATTTTTTTGTGTGTAGGTAGTTTTCTTATGATGGAGTCAGTTTTCCCTGATGTTATTGTTCTATTTAGGGTCTCTATTGCTTCTTGTTTGGGAGGTTGTGTGATGTCAGAAAATCCTCCATTTTGTTTAGGTTTCCATAGAGGTGTGTATAGCAATCTCTGATAATCTTTTGTATTTCTTTGTGGTCAGTTGTGACTTGATCTTTTGCATTCTGACTGTGTTTATTTGGACTTTTTGTCTCTTCTCCTTGGTCAATCTGTGTGTGGGGGTTCTGTCAATCTTGTTTTTCCTTTCAAAGGACTAGATTTTTGCTTCATTGATTTTTTTCTATGATATTTTGGTCTTCTATGCCCCATATTAGGACTTTTACTCTGGTTATCTGGATTCTTCTGCTAAAGTTAGGCTGTTGATAGTCTTGCCTTTTCAGCTCTCTTACGTGATTTGCAAGGCTGTTGACTTGTGACCTTTCCATTTTCTTGATGTGTGTTTTTAGAGACATAAATTCCCCTCTTAGAACTGATTTTATGGCATCCCAGAGGTTTTGGTAAGATGTATCCTTGCTTTCATTTATTTCTAAGAATCTTTTATTTCTGTTTTGTTTTCTTTTTTTTTGAGTTGGAGTCTCACTCTGTCACCCAGACTGGAGTGCAGTGGCCACTCCCGGCCACTGCAGCCTCAACCTGCTGAGCTCCGGTGATCCTTCCACCTCAGCCTTCCAAGTAGCTGGAACTACAGGCATGCGCTAACATGCCTGGATAATTTTTTGATTTATTGTAGAGATGAGGTCTCGCCAAGTTGCCCAGGCAATCCACTCACCTCAGCCTCCCAAAGCACGGGATTACAGGCTGAGCCACTGAGCCCAACTCTGTTTTGCTTTCTATGTTGACCCAGGAGTTGTTTATCATTGTGCCTTTTAGTGTCCACATCTTTGCATGTTTTGGAGGGATGTTGTTGGTGGCGATATTTATTTTTATCCTGCTCTAGTCTGAAAAGGTGCAAGGTAGTATTTCTCAATACTTTCTTAAGCATCTCCTGTAGAGTTGGTCTGAAAGCATCATAATCTCTTAGGGACTGGCTGTCTGGGAAGGATTTTAATTCTCCGTTGCTGATGAAGCTTAGTTTGGCTGGGTAGGAAATTATTGATTGGAATTGTTTATCTTTGAGGACTTTGAAGATTGGAGTCCAGCCTCTTCTAACTTGTCTTGTTTCTGTAGATAAGTCTGCAACCATTCTAATTGGTCTTCCCTGGTAGGCAGTCTGACCTTTCTCTCTCACTGCCTTTAGGATTTTTTCTTTTATACCTACTTTTTGTAAGCAAATTACTATGTGTCTGGGTTGATCTTCTCATTTGATGCTTTGCAGGGGTTTTCTGAATCTCTTGCATTTGGATGGTCTTCTCTCTGATGAGATGAGGGAAGTTTTCTTGGATAACTTCATGGAATGTTTGCTCCAGTGTGTTCTCTGTCTCCTTTTTCTGCCTCTGGAATGCCAATCAGGTAAAGTTCCACCTTATAATATAATCACAAATCTCTTAGAGACTTTGTTCTGTCTTTTTAAGTTTCTTTTCCATGTTTTTAACCATTTGGGTTAGTTCCATATTTCAGCCTTCAAGCTCTGAGACTCTTCTGCTTGGTTAATTCTTTTTTTCATGCTTGTCAGTTTGTTATTTATTTCATTCATTGTACTCTTTATTGCCATCATCTGTGTTATCAACTCTTTCATTCTTTCTTCTTGCCTTTCATGATTTCTATTCATCATCTCCATCAAGACCTTGATGCCTAGATTTGTGGTCTGAGACCAGTCATTCTGGTGGTTCTTCGTTGTTTGAGTTCTGAAGTCTGTATTCTCAGACACTGTCTTTCTAGGGTTCTGGGGGCTACCTGTGTTTTTCCGTTGATTCTTTCTTATGAGTGAGGTGGTTCTTCTATATCAAAATATATTTTTATTTTTGATGTCTATTTCACAATATTGGGTCAGACTGAGCTTGTAATCAGCTTTATCTCCAAAATATTTTTCATATGACTGAGCCTTTTATTTATTGTAGTTATGCAGTTAACTTTTCTCCTAAATTCATAAATCAAAATCTGTCACTACAGACTGTCACTGTTGGATGAATTCCACCACTTTTCCATTGATGTGTAACAAACTATCCCAAAGACAAGTGGATAACAACAATAAACTTTTATTATAATAATTTCTGTGATTCAGGAATTTGAAATCCATTAAGAAGTCAATTATTGCTTGGAATATTTTTTTTAAGTTGTAGCCAAAATGAGGGCCTAATGATTTGAGGCTTGATAGAGACCAGAGGATGATTATTTTAAGATGGTGGGAGGTTTCAATTATTCTCCACTGTTTGCTCCAGTGTCTTCAGGACAGGGCAGATAACTTCCCCCAGAGAAAATGATAAAAGAGCAGAACAAAAGTGGCAAGGTTCTTTCCAGTGAAGCCTTGGAATCAAACCTACCATATTCTGTTTGTCCCACAGTCCAGCCCTGAGGGAGAGGACTGCACAGAGGAGTGACAAGGAGGAAGCAAGGACTATTGGGACCATTTTGGAGATTGGTTACCATAGTAGACAACTGAGTTCTTTTTGAACCTATATATGCCATGAAACATATTTGTCACCCTTCTCAGAAGATTGTTCATCAATTTGCAAATAAGACACAACTTTATCTAACCTAAATCAGTGTTTTTAAGTTTGAACCCATGCCATAGAGTCCAGGGATATCTAAAGAGGCTTGATGTCCACAAGCAGGGAGATACCAGCAATTCCGGCACCAGTGCCCAACTCAATGTGAGTTTTATCACTTTTATCCCTTTCATTTGAAAAGACATTATACAAAAATGCATTTCATTAAAGGACTCTGATGTTACCATTTTGCTTGAAAACCACTTATGTAAACTATTTGAAAAATGCTGAGGTAGAATCAGATCAGGTTACAACATGTAGAAACAAAAAACAAATGAGTTTCATTCAAATTAACATTGATTTATTTAATCAAGGAAAATCATTTTTTTCTAACAATATTACTAGATCAAATACTCTGTCTGTACATCTTATTCACAGTTATATTGTTAAGGACTTTCCCCTATAGCTATAATATATTTTAATTTTAACAATATTTTGAGGGAATGTGGGCTTTAAAGTCAATGTTCAAATCCTACATGCACTACTTACCTAACAGTACATGCTTCAGCAAATAACTCTGCCTACTCTTCAGTTATAATGAGGGTAATAACAATTGTTCTATCTAAATAATGCATACATGACTGTTCATCTAATTCTCACAGCAATCATGTAAAGCAACTATAGTTGGTCCATAATACAGGAAACATACTTCTCCACCACGTGTCCCTTGAGGACAGTGGTCCTTTACCTTTCTGGAATATTTATTTATTTTTATTTTTATTTTTTTGAGTTGGAGTCTCATTCTGTCGCCCAGACTGGAGTGCAGTGGCCGCTCCCAGCCACCACAGCCTTGACCTGCTGGGCTCCGGCGATCCTTCCGCCTCAGCCTTCCAAGTAGCCGGAACTACAGGCGTGTGCTACCACGCCTGGCTAATTTTTTGATTTATTGTAGAGATGAGGTCTCGTCAAGTTGCCCAGGTGGGTCTCGAACCCGCGGGCTCAGGCAATCCACTCACCTCAGCCTCCCAAGGCACGGGATTACAAGCTGAGCCACCAAGCCCGGTCTGGAATATTTAATTTCTTTCAGAATTTCACTGAAAGTGATGGAAATTTTTCTCCCAAAAATGCATGTATGCAGATACAAAAACACTTGCATGTAATTTTAGAGAATTCATTGGTCATCTGAAATCCCTATCATGGCAAACTCCAGTGTGTGTGTGTGTGTGTGTGTGTGTGTGTGTGTGTGTGTGTGTGTTAGGGTGTTAAAGTGTATTTTTTTGCCAGAATTTTTCTTAGTGAATCCATTCTGTTCATCATCCATTATTATAGTCTCTTGAAGATCTCACATACTATTTACTAAGTATCCTGAACCCCCAAAATATAGATGTTAAGATCTACTTACTCTTTTAAACATCCATAGAGTACCATCAAATTCTATGCTTTAGCACCCCTCTTTTTCCTTAAATTTTTATCAGCTTATGTGCAGAGGCTCTGCAGGTTCTACTGCAATTCCTTTCAGCATTATTGCAGGTAACTCATTCAGCACTGATGTGTTATCCTACTGGCACTTCATTCATGCTTGAACTCTAACTACTTATTCTATTTTTTTGACTTGGAGTCTTTGTCCTTGACATAGAAGGAAAAGCAATATAAGATCTGAGAAATTCTTTTTTGATGTTGTTTGTTCACTTTTCAATATAAATATTCAATACATTTCTTTCTTTTTAAAATTCTGAACATTGCCAACAATCCAATTTTGGTTTTTTAGCATTTTTATAAGTCTAATTCAGAAGAGGGGTGGAGAGGGAAGGGTATAATGGAGTTGGGTAGGAGTTTGGTTGCTTTCTCATGTTCCAAATTCATGTGAGGACTTTGCTAGTTTACAGGGGCCAATTTATTGGCAAAAACACCAAAATAAGTCACTGCCAATGCCAAAAAAAATCTTAATATTTTGCTTCACATATACAAAGTCTAAATCCTTCAAAGTCATCATCTCATAGGTATAAACAGAGTCGCATAAACTGTCAAACCCTTCTTTCCTTAGCTTTAAGATATCAACCCTGGCATTCTGAAAATTCCGCTTGAAACATTTCTTGGCTAGTTTGCACTCCCATGAACAGTGTAGTAGTGGTCCCTTTTTTCCGCACCTATACCAGCATCTGTTGTTTTTTTATGTATTGATCATGGCCATTCTTACTGGTGTTAGGTGTTATCTCAGTAGGGTTTCATTTTGCATTTCTGTGATGATTAGTGAGGCCAAGCATTTTTTAAATGTATCTGTTGGCTGTTCATATGTCTTCTTTTGAGAAGTGTTTATTCATGTCTTTTGCCCACTTTTTTATAGGGCTGTTTGTTATTTCTTTTTGGCTCATTTGAATTCCTTGTAGATCCTGGATGTTAAGCCTATGTCATATTTTTAAAAGAACTAGAAATTGATCTTCCATGTGACCCAGCAATCCCCCTCCTTGGAATATATCCAGAGGAACACAAATCGTTCTACAAAAAGACACCTGCACAAACATGTTCATTGCTGCACGTTTCATAATAGCAAAAACATGGAACCAACCCATCAAAAAGGCACTGGATAAAGAAAATGTGGTGCATACACACAATAGAGTATTATGCAGCCAAAAAGAAGGACAAAATTATGGACTTCACAGCAACTTGGATGGATTTAGAGCCCATCACACTCAGTGATCTATCACAGAAACAAAAAAACTGAATATCACATGTTCTCACTTATAAGTAGGCCTTGAATATTTATCACAAAACTAGAAGAAAGGGATCGGCAGTAACAGGACACTGCCAGGGGACGGAGAGAAAAGGGTACACTACTCGTAATCTCACTAAAGGTACAGAGGTCCAAATGGCAGCCCATACTTCACCTGCTTGTAAAACACTCAGGTAATTAATCCTGACTTGTACCCCACATCTTTATAATATGGTTAAAAAAAAAGAAATATTTCTTGGCATCCCAAAGGGTTTCTCACACATGTTTATTCAGTCAAATGGTGCTCATTCTTCCCAGCCTTTCCTTCCTGTTCTGAGTCCTTCTTCTCAGTGTTTTCTACTCACCAATAAATTGAGTGAACATCATTCTTGGTCCAGCCAGGAAACTGAAGGTTTTCAGGCCAAAGAACTATCTCAAATAACTCCCAAAGTCCTGGAATCATGAACAGACATAGCCTGGTTCCCTGACCAAACTAAAAAGAGTCCTGTTTCCTGACCTGGTCCAGACTTAGACACTCATTCAGGATCCTGGTTAGACACTTCAGGATCCTGATTACTGAGTCTTCTTCAGAAGTTTTTGGTCCTGCTCCATCTTCACCACAAAAAGTCCAGAAGTTCTCTGCTTTCAACATCACTTTGTATGTTGATTCCATTACTCTGTGTCTGTGGCCTATTGTCCTCTCTGTTATTCTCTTTACTTTTTTCTTTAAGAAGTCCGTACCAAAGCCATTCATTTTATTCAAATTAAGTAAATAAGCAAACATAAAGCAAAGCTTCCATGTATTTTTTTTAATGCAGTTGAATGCCTGTAAATGTCATCCACTCATAATTTTACAAGTGTTAAAATAAAACAAAATGGAGACAAAGTCTGAGAATTCCCCAAGCAGACAAGACCAGTTAATAAGGCACATAAGCAAAACTTAACCTTCTCAATTTGTGAATGTAAGTGAAATTTAACTTGGGCTAATTCTTGTAAATGCTTCTGATGATCATAAATGAAACTAGTTTCCTTCTAAAAATGGTAAAGATAATGACTACTAACCAATCCTCTGCTATCTGGAAATTCTAATTGTAATAACCAATCATTGTAAAGGGTGAACAACTGCTTCATTTTTGCTACATAAGTCTGCATGTAATGATCTGCTCCTGAACTTCTAACTGCTTTCAGTTTCTTTTTTTACTTTATTTTATTATAAAGATGTGGGGTACAAGTCAGGATTAGGTACATAGGTAACGTATGTGGAGGTGAAGGAGATGGCTCATGACCCCAAAAACAGTAAGTAAGCAGGTGCCAGTATCCAGAGAGCCCCTAGTGCTGACTCTTTTCTTGCTGACCACATAGTTCATCTGGTGAGTCCCTCTTGGATCTGAGCTCTGCTCTCTTGGTTTTTGAGCTTTCCATTTGTTGTATATAAAAGAATTATTTTCTGTTTGTTTGACTGAACTTAGGGAAGTCACCTTTTTCTGTTCAAAGAGAGAAGATCCTTATTTCTGGCTAGACTTCCTGAAGCTTATTTGGCATTGTAGTGAAACAAAAAACAAGAATGCATTCCTCCTAGTTCAGAGCATCTAAAAATACCCCATCTAAAACTTTTGATGATTGTATGTTGAAAAACTATGGCCCAGTTTCTTATATCTTTCTAGAAAAATGGATAACTTGTCTAAGGATAATATGGATTTGCAATGGTCACTTTGGGGAAACTTTAACTTAAATAAAATAGTCCATCTTAAAGAGGCTATTGAAAAAAGGGACTACAAAAGTCCTCAAAAGCAATGGAATTCATTTTGTGATGTATATGCAGAATATTCTAAAATACAAAATGATTCTAAGATAGCTTCTCTGCAGGATTCCTTGCAGTGCGCTAATGAGAAATTAAAAGCTGAATTCAGATTGATTTGACTAAACAGACAGAATCACTCATTGTCAAGCCCTCTGCTCTTTTCTACCCTCCATTTCTTGATTATGCTGAACCTATGAATCCTGTTGATCTTTGTCCTGTCCTCCCAATTCCTTCAACAGCAGATACCTTTTAAAATAAGATGTTCAAGGGAGCTAGAGATTCCAGGTTCAATAAAATTTGAACTCTGATTTTTAGTTGAACTTCAAGACATTATAAAAGATTTTTCGGCTGGGTTGGTGGCTCAGCTAGTAATCCCAGCACTTTGGGAGGCCGAAGTGAGTGGATTGCCTGAACTCGCAGGTTCGAGACCCAACCGGGCAACTTGGCGAGACTTCGTCTCTACAATAAATCAAAAAATTAGCCAGGCATGGTAGTGTGAGCCTGTAGTTCCAGCTACTTGGAAGACTGAGGCGGAAGGATTGTTGGAGCCCAACAGGTTGAGGCTGTGGTGGCCCGGAGCGTGCCACTACACTCCAGCCTGGACGACAGAGTGAGACTCCAACTCAAAAAAAAAAAAAAAAGATTTTTCAGAGTCCCTAAAACCAAAGTAAATTTTCAGAATAATTTGAAGTTATTTTTGGTGTCTAGGATTCTGAACTCCCTGTGTTATACAAACTTATCCATGTAATAGCAGATCCGGGAGATGCTCAAAATGGCTTCAAATAGTAGATTGGAGAAGTTCTATCAAAGATTTTGAGAACCCCACTAAATATACCTCCAGAGATGGCATAAAAAGAGACATAAAATTAGACTAAACACTTCTTGAAGCAATTCTCAATTTTTTTCTTATGAGATATACTGCGCCATGATGCAAACTTGTCAGAAGAAAAGGGATGAACCAATAGTAGATTTTCACATTTGTTTTGAAGAGGCATTCATGCAAGTCTTTCATCTCAAAAATCCTGGGACTGGTATTACTTCATCAGTCCATTTTGTTAACAAGTTTCTCCCAGAATTCAATGATTTACTAAAGAAACATAAGTTAGAATGAAAGTCACCATTATTCCAGAGTTTCAACATCTTACCAAACATTTCAAAAGAACAACAGAGCAGAAAAAAAGACTACCAAACAAATAAACTCATGACCCTATAACGATTACAGTGACCTGGACTCATTTTTAAAAGACCACTTCCACTTTAAATTTTAACCTATTGTTACCAGTTCCTATAGATACTGTAAACAAAAGAAGCATTTTTTAATAAAGGACTTTCTCCTTTGAAATGTTGGGCATATTAAATATTCTAGTTGTTCTATAAGAAGGAACCTTCAAGCTGATAAGATCCTCATAATAACTCAGAAATTGACAGAGCTCTGAGAAATTGCTCAGTTATCTACTTTCAATAACTTCTCTAAATCAATAAGGAGAAACTAAATGAAATAAATGGAGAAATCTGTACTGTTTTGGTAGATACCAGGGTACTCTCTCTATATTAATTTCTACTATGATACATCAAAAAATTCCTCAGGGTAATAAAAATATATCAATGTTGGGAATTTCCAATCAAGTTCAAAGGATTCCTTTATCACAACTCATTACTATTACCCTTGGTGACTTCTCTGAAAGTTATGCCTTTCTCTTATGTAATATTACACCCTGTAAATTTCCTAGGTAGAGACTTGTTTTCCAAAGTAGGAGATCAAATTAAATTTTCCTCAGGAGAAATAACCTTAGACACCCCAGACTCATCAGACACTGAAAAGTTATGTGTTCTCCAGGTCCAAATTTATTGCCTGGAGGAGACCCTTAAAGACCATAAAATTATAAATATTACAGATCCCTCTGAAATCCCTAACACTCTTCTTCTACAAATATGGGAAAAATCAAAAGTGCCAGACCTATGAATATTCAGATTGATCTTTTAAAACCACTTCCTGAGTTACCTAGGTACCTGAAGCCATATAAGGACTCTTTCCTATAATAAACCTCATTAAACAAAAGCTTATTATTCCTTGTACTAGTCCTTGCAACAATCCTATCCTACTTGCTTAACAAAAATTAATGAAAGATGGAGATTTGCACAAGATATTTTAACCACAAATAAAATTGTTACTCCAATATTTTCTATAATGTATAATAAAAACACTGTATTAGCGAATGTTAAAATGTAATCCAAGTGGTTCAGAATAGTGAACTTATGCTCCACTTCTTTTGGCCTTCCTGTAGACAAAAAGAGCCAATAATTATTTGCCTTTACTTAGAAAAATTAACAGTATAGTTGGATAGTAACGCCTCATGGATTTATCAGGACTCTTTTACACTTCTCACAAGTTTAAAATTTTTTTCCTTGACAAAGTAGGATTCATTAAGAAGACAGAAAAGCAAAAAACTTTCATAGCAGGAGGGGACCTGAAAGAGGTTGCCCTGGAATTTTAAAACTTTATGATTTCCAAGAAATTCTACCTTAATGTATGTAGATGATTTACTTCTTTGCTTATTGTCCAAAGATAATCAGAAATTTATCCAATATTTTTGCTAAAACAATTGACTTACACTTACTAGTCATCAAGGAGATGCAAATTAAAACTACACTGAGATACCACCTAACTCCAGTCAGAATGGCCATCATTAATAACTCAAAAAATAACAGATGCTGGAGAGGATGTGATGAAAAGGGAGCACTTCCACACTGTTGGTGGGAGTGTAAACTAGTACAGCCTCTGTGGAAAACAGTGTGACGATTCCTAAAAGTTCTGAAAATCGACCTTCCATATGACCCTGCAATCCCCCTCCTGGGAATATACCTGGAAAAACTCAAATCACTCTATAAAAGATACCTGCACATGTTATGTTTATCGCAGCATTGTTCACAATAGCAAGAACATGGAACCAACTGTGCTGCCCATCGAAAGAGAACTGGATTTTAAAAAGTGGTACATATACACAATGGAATATTACACAGTCATAAAGAAGAACAAAATCATAAACTTCACAGCAACCTGGATGGAATTAGAGTTTATAATACTGAGTGATCTCTCACAGAAACAAAGAGCTGAGTATCACATGTTTTCACTCATAAGTGAACCTTGGACAACTACCATATTACTATAAGAAAAGGATTGACAGTAGTGGGAAACTGCGGGGTAGGGGGCGGGGAGGTGGGATTGACAGCAGTCGATATCTGCCTGTAGAAGGGGCACACCTCATCAATAAGGGTACCTGCACAATGAATATTTGTATACCTAACACTGAATTGTACCCCACAATTTTAAAATAAAAATTAAAAGAAGAAAAAAAATTTGGCTTACAGAGGTCATAAAGCTGCCCAAGATAAACTCCTATTCTCACAAGAAGTAGTATATACTTAGGTCATGATTTACTTGCAAATGCTATTTTTTATGTCTAGAAAGAATAGAAACTCTCTAAAATTATCCTGCTCTCACAAGAAGTACATTACCTAGGTCATGATTTATTTGTAAATGGATTTTTTCCCCTGTGTCCAGAAAGATTAAAGAGGATTGTTTGGAATTGCGGGATATCGCAGATCTTGGGCTCACATTTTTTTTTTTTAATTATTGGCCTCTTCATTCTATGGAGTTCCAGAAATAGTTCTCAGGAAATTCTTTTTTGGTAAATAACACATGAAGTGTACATTACTGAGCTCAAACAGGCTTTAGAAAAATCCTGTTACATTAGGACTTCCTATTATTCTAAAACTTTTACTGTGTTTGTCCATGAATGGAGCAATCAGGCCTTAGGCATCCTCACTCAAGAACATGGAAGAAAAAATATACCAATAGATTACTGCATCTCACAGTTGGACCCAGTAGCTTGGGAATTTCCAAGTCATATAAAAACAGTAGCTGCAGCCACTGAAGTTGTAGAATCCTCTTCAAAATTTGTTTTAGAAACAACTTCTGCCTGCAAGTTCCTTGTGCTATGGAAATTGTATTAAATACTTAATAGACATATAATTTTTCAGCTAGCAGATTAACATCCTTTGAGATGTTACTTCTATTTCCCTCAAACATGCATATTATTTGTTACAGTTTTCTAAATCCTACAATACTTTTACCTCTACCTGACCAAGGAGAGACTCACAACTGTGTTGAATTGGTATTTCAGAATTTAATTCCTAGATTAGATTTACAAGAAACACTATTGAATAATCTGGAAATGGTACTCTATGTTGATGGGTCCTATGCAAAATATCCTAATGGAAAAGACCAAGCTGCATATGCATATCACCCAACATATGAATTATTGGGAAAATGAGCACTCCCTCACTTTACTTGAGCCCAACCTGTAAAATTTTTTGCCCTTAATTGAACCTGTAGGAACTAGCCAAAATAAAACTGTAAATATCAATACTGATAATATATATACTTTCAAAGTAGTCTATGAATTTGGTAGGTTATGAAAATGGAAGGGATGTTTTAAATCAAGAGGTACTCCTATAAAAAAATGGACCTTAGGTTGCTGACCCTTCTGCATTATTGTTGCCTTCCCAAATTGCTATTATAAAAGTAATCAAATCAACCTTCATCAGAACCATGTGAACATTTACAGATGGAATTCATTTAATTATCCTCCTTCACAATTTATCAATATGTACTTTTAATAAAGTGCATATTTATTGAATAGATAGAAGTCTTTCCTAGTTGCAAGTCTGATGCAAATAGTGTAGCCAAGAAATTATTTTAAAATATTTTTTTCTCTTTGGAGAATGTCATATGAAACTTCCAGCAATAGAACTTATTATTGTCCTTGTCATTCTCAATTTTCAGGAAAGTTGAACTCTCTAGCAGCATTTTAAAATTAAAACTGACAAAATTAACTGAAATTATAGGATTACCTTGGCCTAAATTATTACCTTTAGCCCGTATGTCAATGGGTTCTACACTCTTGGAAAACATAAATTAACTCCTTAAGAAATTGTTACTGGATGATTCATGTTCTTATTGATAGAGTTCAGTATCTATCCAGCTCTTGTAAATGTTGACATAACTCTCTATTGCAAAGCGCTAATTTAATATTAAAAAACTTGTTTCCAATAGGTTAAGACCCTTCACATGCCAGAGACTTTATGCTCCACACATTGGAAGCCAGCAACTGAGTATTCCAGAAGCGATATCACACAAACTGCTATTAAACCTTGCTAGAAAGGGTATGAAGGTGTTTTTTTAACCTTTCCTACATCAGGTAAATTACAGAGTTTTGAATCCTGCATCCATATTTCTTAACTAAAGAGAGTTTCCCTAGACTCTTAGACTTGTCAATCCATAGGTGATTTATTTATTTATTTATTTTTTTGAGTTGGAGTCTCACTCTGTTGCCCAGACTGGAGTGCAGTGGCCGCTCCCGGCCACTGCAGGCTCGACCCACTGGGCTCTGGCGATCCTTCCACCTCAGCCTTCCAAGTAGCCAGAATTACAAGCACGCGCTACCATGCCCGGCTGATTTTTTTGACTTATTGTAGAGATGAGGTCTCACCAAGTTGCCCAAGCCGGTCTCGAACCCGCGGGCTCAGGCAATCCACTCACCTCAGCCTCCCAAAGCTCGGGATTACAGGCTGAGCCACCGAGCCCGGCTTAAAATTACTATTTAATGTATTTATTTATTGAGTCAGAGTCTCACTCTGTCACCCAGGTTGGAGTGCAGTGGCACACTCACGGCCATCACAGTCTCAACCTGCTGGGCTCAGGCTTCCGCCTCAGTCTTCCAAGTAGCTGGAACTACAGGCACACGCCACCATGCCCAGCTAACTTTTTGATGGATTGTAGAGACGCACTCTCGCCAAATTGCCCAGGCTGGTCTCGAACCCGTGGGCTCAGGCAATCCTCTCGCCCCTGCTTCCCAAAGTGTTGCGATTACAGGCATGAACCACCGCGCCTGGGTAAATACTTCTCTTAGTAAAATGACTAGGTTAAAAGGGTTGAAGTTTTTTACAGCTCTTGCTATCAGTTTACAAGTTTCCTTCCGAAAAGACTGCCAGTTTTCAGTGTGTCCAACTACTTACCACCCTACCAATTTCGCCTCAGCCTCTCCATCACTGGGTATTATCGTTAAATAAGAGTTTTGTTCATTTGATGTTTGCCAAATGTCCCCCAAGGGTGGGACATCATGTTGCGTCGCTAAAAGGGATTTAAAATGACCCGTATTTAGAGGGGTTTAATCGACTGTGCCCATCGCATCGCTGACACAGACTGCGCAAACTGAGCTAGGAGCCGCTGAGCAAGAAGGCGATGCGAGCCCACGCGCCCCCTAGTGACCATAACAGCCAGAGACGGGCGTGGGCGAGTGGCTCTGGACGCATGCGCACTCTATCTTTCCCGCCTGCTTTGAGGCAAGTTTTCATCGGTGCGGGAGCCGAGAGAAATCGCCGGCGGTGACGTGCCGTCGCGCAGGCGCACCACAATGCCCGCGGGTTCGTGGGTGCCCAGGGGGCTGAGTGTGGGCTGGCGGCGCAGGCGCACTGGCGGCCCGTCGGGTCGGGGCGCCTGCGCAGTCGCTCTTCCTTGGGCGGTCGCCATGGCGGGACAAGAGGATCCGGTGCAGCGGGAGATCCACCAGGACTGGGCGAACCGGGAGTACATTGAGGTCATCACCAGCAGCATCAAGAAGATCGCAGACTTTCTCAACTCGTTCGGTCAGCGGGCGAGCAGGGAGAGGCGGGGAGGAGGGAGGCCGCAAGTGGTTTGCAGGGGCGCTGAGGGAAGCTTGAAAGGGACTCTTCCGGATCCTTGGGCTCTTGCCGGCTTCCACTTCCTCCTTCGGGCCCCCCTTCCTCCTCCCGCCCGGATCCTCCGGCTCCGCTAGACTGTCCCTGTGCGGTTGTCGTGCCCTAAGCCGTGCTCATCGGCTTCTTGCCATCCCCCGGACCCGTTCCCAAGGCCTTTTCCTGACACATCAGGCAGCCCCGCCATCGGCTCCTGCCATCCTTACCGGACCCGTTCCCAAGGCCCTTCCCCAGATGTGTCCGGCGGCCCATCCCCGCTCCACGTGTTTTCTTCTCTTCAGTGGTCTCCCTGTCCCTTTGGTGCTCTGCTTCCATTCCAGTCCCCTTTTACCCCAAGTGCGCATCCGGGACCATGTCACTGTGCTGGGGACTCTTGAAGGTTCCCCTTTTCAGGATCAAGTCGAAACGCTCTAGCGTTATGACTTTGGGTCGCTCCTTCAGCCTCTCTTGTCCATTCCTTCTGTCCCCGTGTATTCTTTGCTAAGAGTGGAAGGAGATGAGGTCAGAGGTAAGGCCAAGACCTTGGACATCCTCTGTATTGCGGTATCTAGCTTATAGTAGATGTTCTGTCTGCTTCTAGCCGGTTCTTCAGAGTTAACACAGGTCAGGTGCCTTCAGCAGAGGGACAGCCTTAACCACAGTCTTTCCTGGGCATGGCCTGCTTTTGACAGTTTTAATTCTTTCTGCATTCTTTGTATCCTTCCGGACAGCAAGCCTTAAACAGACTCCTACTCCATATTCTCCAAGTCTTTCAGAGAACGTGGCACTAGATAGACTTGTAAGATGCAGGGATGACATCTAGTGATCTTTACCCAACTAGTGTATTTTGGCTCCACTAATTCAGCAGCATTAAACAATTGAGATTAAATAAGGGAAACTGATGTGTTAAAACATTTTTAAATGAAATATTTTCTTAGGACTGGTGAATCCTAAGAGTATAAAGTTGACAGAGCTAGAGTTTTGTCAGAAAGCATCAGCAAGAGAAACTAGATCTCAATACAAGGCTCTCTCTCTTTTTTTTTTTTTTTTTTTGAGTTGGAGTCTCACTCTGTCACCCAGACTGGAGTGCAGTGGCCGCTCCGGGCCACCGCAGCCTCGACCTGCTGGGCTCTGGCGATCCTTCCGCCTCAGCCTTCCAAGTAGCTGGGATTAAAGACTGAGCCACCGAGCCCGGCCAAATTTATACTTAACCATTTTATTATTTTTTATGCTACTGTGAATGGACTGCATTAGATCAATCATGGCCTGAGGCTTCTCAGTATATGAGGGGGT
>CAUYQG010028176.1:0-22637 GCA_963574415.1 Tarsius wallacei | reverse complement strand
TAATCCCGTGCCTTTGGGAGGCTGAGGTGAGTGGATTGCCTGAGCCCGTGGGTTCGAGACCCGCCTGGGCAACTTGGCGAGACCTCATCTCTACAATAAACCAAAAAAAATTAGCCGGGCGTGGTAGCACGCGCCTGTAGTTCCAGCTACTTGGAAGGCTGAGGCAGAAGGATTGCCAGAGCCCAGGAGGTTGAGGCTGCGGTGGCTGGGAGCGTGCCACACTGCACTCTAGTCTGGGCGACAGAGTAAGACTCTGACTCAAAAAATAAAAAACAAAAAACAAATAATGTTTGAGGGGCTGATAAACAGAGAGGGAAGAATATAGGCTTTAGAATCAAATTTGTATTGGATTCCTGGCTCTATAATTAGCGAGCTGTGTGACCTACGGAAATAATTTCTCTGAGCTGTACTGTCATCACTTGCAAAGCAGAAATAATAGTACCTACCTCATAGATTTATTATAAGACTTAACTGTGATAATGTATATAAAGGATCTAAATGCCTTGCATATAGTAGGTGCTTAAAAAAGACTTTAAAAAAATAGCAATAGACAGCACAAGGTAGAACTCTGGTTTGTATTTTTTAAACTCTTCTCCTAACCATTGAAGAAAGGTTAGGAGAGTTTATTTGAAAAAGATAAACATTCAAGGGATGTGATTTCACAATGCCCTTAACACTTTTTCATCTATAACCAGCAGCTGATCTTACTCTATAGAAATGTCTCTTACAATCTGTATGAAAGAAAAATAAATTTTCTTTATACTATTGGCTTTGAAATTTGCTATAGAAAAATGCCAGTTTTCTTAATTAGTTTCTCTGTTTAAAGTTAATCATTAATCTGTAAATATCAAATACCTGCTGCTATTTAGTATAGTTTCATAAAGCAGAAATCTTTTCAATACAAATCTTAAGTAATGTGTTTAATTGCTCTGCTAAACTTACTCAGAACTAGAGCTTTTGAGAGATCACTTATTTTTATGTGCAGAAAAGATTTTCCTTGATTTGAACCCTGAACTTAAAACTCAAGTTGACCTCATAGCAGCATCTTTATTTACTGACCTTCAGGCAGTGTCATGACACTCTCAGTACCGTTTTTGAGTTCCAGAGTAGACGGGATTGGGGGTAGGGAGAATATTGATGCAATTTCTCTTAGAGGGTTTGGTCTGTAATTGTGATTAATAACAGTTGCTTTCACTATCTGGAAACAGACAGGCTGGTTTGTCTGCCTACAATCATGCTGTGATAAATGGAGCTATTTTAACTCTGGTTTTGTGTATCAAAGAAAACAGATGTAGTCTGGAACTGGAGGCTGTAGGAAATATAAAGCCTACTTAACTTAATCTTCATAGTGCTTGTTTTTGTAACTGACGATCTGGTCAGTTTAAACAGCAGAGTTTATGTCAGCCTTGTGTTTAATTTCAATTTATGACTTAAATTTTTAAGTTGTTCATTTGCTAAAATTATACTTAAGTCCTTGTCAGGAAGTAAAAAAACCTTGATTAAATATAACCAGGCTTATTTTAAACATTGGTATCCTTACCTAACCAAAATTATTTCCTATTATAATCATGGGGTAACTGTTCTTAGCCTTTTTTGTGGTCTTAACAGAAACTTTAAAAATAAAAGAGACTACTCAAAGATCAGGTTTGGGGCTATTTGTTAACCTGTAAAGTGAAATAAAAGGCATACAAATTGGAAAGGAAGAAATAAAAGTGTCCTTCTTTGTAGAGGACATGAATAAATATATAGAAAATGCTAAAGAATCTCTAAAAATAGTCAGCAAGATTGCTGGATATAAGATTACACACAAAAATTATTTGCATTTCTATATAATAACAACAAACATATAAAAACCAAAATTTAAAATACAATACCATTTACAGTTGTTCCAAAGAAAATGAAATAGGAATAAATCTAATAACATATGGACTTACTTAGACATAACCTAACAAAATATATACAGGGTCTATATCTGAAAATTACAGAGTGCTGATGAAAGAAATCAAAGAAGACCTTAGTAAGGAAAGAGATAGACAGTATTCATGGATTGGTAGAAAACTCAACAAAGTAAAGATGTCAGTTCTCCCTAAATTGATCTATCTGTTTCACACATTTACTATCAAAATTTCTGCAAGAAATGTATATGATAAGGCAAAGGAACTAGATAGCTAAAACAATTTTGAAAAAAAGAGTAAAGTGAGAAAAGTCAATCTGATTTAAAGACTTATGATATAGTTGCAGCAATCAAAACTGTGTGGTATTGGAGGAGGACACATAGATCAATAGAACAAAACAGAGAACCCGGAAACAAACTCACACAAATATATCCAACTGGTTTTGACACAAGTACAAAAGCAATCCAATGGAAGAAGCATAGCTTTGTCAACAATGTCCAGCTTATGGTGCTGGACATACATAAGCAAAAGAAAAGAACCTTGACTTAAATTCACACCTGTTCAAAAACAAACTCAAAACAGATGATAACTGAAATGTGTTATATCAAAACTATAAAACATATGGAAAAAAGTGTAGGAAAATCTTCAGGATGTAGAGCTAGGCAAAGAGTTTTTATGTCAGACACTAAAAGTACAATCCATAAAAGAAAAACTGGATTTCATCAAAATTAATGACTTTTACTCTGTGAAGGACTCTGTTAGGAGAACAAAAAGTAGGCTCCAGAGTGAGAGAAAATATGTGCAAGCTACGTCGCCAAAAGACATATCTAACTTATGTAAAGCTTAATAATTAAAAGCAAACAATTTAATTAGAAAATGGGCAAAAGACATGAAGAAAAATTTCACTGAAGATATGCAGATGGCAAATAGTCCCATAAAAAAGATGTTCAACATCATTAACCATTAGGAAAATGAAAATTAGAGCCACAGAAGGTATCATACACACCTATCAGAATAAAATAAAAAATAATGACAGTATCAAATTCTGGCAAGAATGTGGAGAAACTGAATCACTCATACATTGCTGGTAGGAAAGTAAAGTGGTACAGGCATTCTGGAAAATAATTTGGGAGTTTCTTACAAACCATACATGCTACTACCACTCAACAAATGGCACCCTGAAGCATTTGCACCAGAGAAACAAAAACTTATGTTCATATAAAAACCTGTACACAAGTATTCATAGCAGTTTTATTCATAATAGCCCCAAACTAGGAACAACCCAGATGTCCTTTAACTGACAAATGGCTAAACAAACTGTGATACATCCGTCCCATGGAATACTGCTCAGCAATATAAAGGAATGAACTACTGATGCATGTGACAACTTGAATGACTCTCCAGGCAATTATGTTAAGTGAATAAAAGCCAATCCCAAAATGTTACGGTACTATATGATTCTATTTCTATAATATTTTTGAAAGGACAAAATTATAAAAAAACAGATCAATAGTTTTCAGAATTTGGGCCCAGAGAGGTTGTGACTATAAGCAGGCAACACAGGGATCCTTATGGTGCTGGAACTGTTCTATATCTTGACTATGTTAATGTCAATATTCTGTTATTTGATAGCCACCAACGTTGAATCTTTATCAGATTACCATAAGATAAGAAATTAGTTTTGCCTTTTAATTTTTTCAGTTTCATTTTTGTGACTGGTCTTATGTCACATAACTTATAAATTGATGAGAATATTTTTCCACTGAAGCAGTGTTGTAAATAGTTAGATTTGAAGAACAGAATGTAAAAGCCAATTTAACCCATAATTTAGCTGAACATTAATCAGCAACATCATAGGTTAAACAGATTTGAGAGATAACAGAATCTGTAGCAAGGCTATACTGATTCCTGCAACTTTCCACACATGCAGTTACACATGCCAAGTCCAACACAAAAAAGGCCAGGGGCAACATTGTGTTTGCTTTCTCTTACCATGTGCTATACGTGTCGCAGCTTATCAGGTGTTGTATCACCAGGAGAGTATAGGTGGTTTAGATAACACTACTTCTCTTTGGACCTCTAGAGAGAACTTATTCTTTTCTGCAATTTTATGTCTAGGACTCTTATAAGTAAAATGTTTGTTAATCTGAGAGTGCCTGTACATTATTATATTACAGAATGCTTTTTATAGTTAATTTTATTTGATTAGCAAACAATCCTAATAGATATTTTTAATATTGTTCTGTAGTCTTGCTGTTTCATACAGAAGCCACTAGGCTACGTGTGACTATTTAAATGTACATTATTTAAAATTTCCTTTCATAGTTACACTAGCCAATTTCAAGTGCTCTATATCCATATATGGCTAGAAGCTACTGTATTAAACAGTGTAGATATATAACATTTCTATCATCACAGAAGATTCTATTAGACAGTGCTGTGAAGCTTTATTTTGTACAGGTCAAGCATCCCTAATTCAAAATCCAGAGTGTTCAAAACACAAAACCTTTTGAGTGCTGACATGATGCTACAAATGGAAAATTCACACCTGACCTTATGTGACAGGTGTCAAAACACAGTCAAAACTTCATTTTATGCACAAAATTATTTAAATTATTGTATACAATTATCTTTAGGCTGTATGAATAAGGTGTATGTAAAACATAAGTGAAAAGACTTAGATTTCATCCCCAAGATATCTCATTGTGTGTGTGTGTGTGTGTGTGTATACAAGTATTTTAAAGTCTGGAATCTGAAAAACTTCTTGTCCCAAGCATTAAACTGCGTATGTTTTCACTCATTGATTAGAAAAATGGCCCAAAAATTATGACTTAAACTTTTTTTTTAGTAGACATTAGACTCAAAAAATATGACTTAAACTTTTTTTTTATTTAGTAGACATTAGATTCTAGTCTTTAGAATGCTAGCTTTTAAAATAAAGTAGCGAGCAACCCCTTTGGGTCTCCTCCCACTGTGGGAGCGTCTCTGTCCTCTCAATAAATTCTGCTTCCTCAATAAAAATAAAAATAAATAAATAAATAAAATAAAGTAGCATTTGTCTTTAGTGGTTGATGTTCTTATAGTGTAACTTTTATCTACCACTTTTCCCAGAATTTCTCTCAGTTTGGTCAGTAGCCTCAAATTTAGAGCAAGGTCACCTTGAAAATGTCAGTAATCCATTTGCTGGTGATTCAGTTTGTATCAGTGAAAGTATATTGCCTTTATGGAAATTCTTTGGTCTCTAGGAGATATCTACAGGAAGCATATAGACAGCAGGATTTCTTAGTCTCAGCACTGTTAACATTTTCCACTAGGTACTTCTTTGTATGGAGAGCTGTCCTGTGCATTATAGAATGTTTAGCAGCATCCATAACTTAATTTAAACTTTTTAAAAATTTCATAATCTCTAAAGACTTATTCACGAGTCTGTAAGTGCTTAGAGGTATTGTATAAACTGTATAGATGAGATCTTAGCATGAAGAATACTGATATTTTAAATATTGACAATAAAAAAGTCTTACAATAATAACAGATTTTAGCTGCTTTATTAAAGTCCATTAATTTGTCATCATGACATCAGAAGTTTCATTAATAGAAAATAAGATAGATGACTTAATAAAAAAATCAAACATGACTTTTAGTATCCACTGAGCATTAAATTTATCTTTTATGGAATCTTAGATTGTTGTAGTTCTGTCTCCTAGTCTTCTAAAGGCTAGATGTTAGCACTCCTCAGTTGAAGGTCTGTTGACTAACATTCAGCATGTATCTCCATCAAAACCAACTAAACATACAAAAATGTGTTTTAAAGCACAAGCAAATGGGCAACTAAATCCTCTTTTCTGGTTGAAACTCCCCTGTGAAGAAACCTTATTATAGTCAGATCACTAACTCAAGGTATAGAAACTGTCCATTGTTCTTCTGCTCTGTTCTCATCAGTACCTAACAAGTTCCAGCTGCCAGAACCTGGAAGAGGTTGGGTGTCCCTCCAGCACTAGTTCCTTACATAATCCAGCAGTAGTTTGGTGAGATTAGTAAATCTTGAAATGCAAAGTAAATACTCAGATTGCTTATATAAACAGCTACGTCTAGATTTTCTTTTTCAAATTTGCCCTATAGAATAGTGCTAAGGTGGTATTCAGGATGCTCAAACTGGAACTTTAAAAATATATTTGTTGTAATAATGGCTAGGTGCTTTTTGCTTTAGGTGCTTAGTTTTAGTGATCTTCGAAATTTGTGACCCATTTTGCAATTCATTCTTTTTAATCTTGTTGACCTTATAACCAAATTCATGATTCAAAAAGTTAAAATTTATCTAGCTAAAGAACCTTCTGTGACCAGCAGACCCTGGATTTATCCCTTTTAGGTACTTATTAGTATCTGCTAAGTCTTTGATTCCCTAAACCACAAAGAGTAGTTCTAAATACTTTTTGATGACTAGGCTGGCCACCATGCTCACAATTTCTACACACAACATCATCCCACCCTCTTCCTCTTGCGTACATGTCTGTTCATTCTTTTTATGCTGTTGCTTATACCAAAAAAAAAACACCGCATTCTCTTTTGATCTGTTAGCATCCAGGAAAATGTTAAGACTGATTTCAAAGACTATCCCTGAAAGCTTCCATTTTCTCTGTTTCAAAAATAAATTTTAAAAAATATATTGTATATTGTGGAAGAACACGAAAAGTTGTTTTATCCAGCCTTTATATACTTTATTAGAAATTAAATTATAAAAAGATGAGCTCCATTTTCAATTCAAGCAGAAAAAGCATCGCCTCCCTCCCATTAGCTTTCCGTAATGTTCAGTATTTGGCCCATCTTTTTGTGTGTGTCTTGTCAAATACATCTAGACTCTTAAGTATCTGACTTAAGTACTTAAGACATTATATATTTAGAATAATAGAAAATTGTGGAACACAGAGTCCCTATCTTGTCCTTGACTTTTTGTAAATCTAGTGTTGACTCTCAGGCTAGAGAATAAGAAGTCAAAGGAATGTGTTGGGTCAGTAGCCATGAATACCTCATATCAGATGATTCAGATCTAGAAAGAATAAGCCTAGAGCTTATGTGTACAGAGGTCTGTGAACTTCTTCCACCACTGATAACAGGATTTGAACTGTAGTTAGAAATCTTGGCTTATGCAACTAAAGGGATTAGAAAGCTTTAGCTTTGCTTTACAAAGGCCTGTGTTCATAAATTCATACCCATTTATCAGGCTGTAGTGATACATCATAACATCTGCCTTTTGGAAACCTTAAAAACCATTTCAAGCTCAACTAAAACCATCTTTTGTGTCCAGTCCTCCAGGAAACCATCAAATTGTCATCAAAATAATAAATAGCATGATACTAAAAGATATTTCTGTCTTGCTTTTAGAAATAATAATGCACTGCTGTTAAGATGGGAGAAAATGAGCTTCCAAAGGGAAAAAAAAATCTTAAATTCAAAACGAAACACTTAAAGACAGCTCTAATACCAGAAGCTAAACAGTACAGAATCCTATTTACATAGTCTCTACCAACTAAAAGATATTCTACCGTAATCCTCTATTATCTCCATAAGAGACAACCAACGGCTGTGGTATGAATGTATGTACACATGCCTTTTTATTTTATTTTATTTTATTTTATTTTATTTTTTTTTTTGAGTTGGAGTCTCACTCTGTCACCCAGACTGGAGTGCAGTGGCTGCTCCCAGCCACTGCAGCCTCGACCTGCTGGGCTCCGGCGATCCTTCCGCCTCGGCCTTCCAAGTAGCTGGAACTATAGGCGCTACCACACCCGGCTAATTTTTAAAAAATTTTTGTTTTAGAGATGAGGGTCTCGCCAAGTTGCTCAGGTGGGTCTCGAACCTGCAGTCTCAGGCAATCCACTCACCTCAGCCTCCCAAAGGCGTGGGATCACAGACTAAGCCACCGAGCCTGGCTTATACATGTCTTTTTAGTGAGTAACTGTCACAGGGCCAGTTGAAATAGTCTTACGCCACCTGTTATTTGCTGTCTTTATTCATTCATTTTCCCCTTCTTTAATATGGCATGCTACATAAGGAGCAGAATATCATTTCTACTCTTTCTGAAAATGAACTTTACAGATGTGTAGGGAACTATCTTATAGCTGTGTACCCATGTGTTACATGGTGGATACAATTCACTATAGTCAGCTAATTTCTGAGTGTCAAGCAGTGCAAATAAGGATTCTGTAAAGGGCATTATTATTGTTGCTTATCTCTGGAATAAAAATCTTCTACTTTAAAATGTGTTCCTTGTCCAGGATTAGAACCTGTGGTGTTTTGTTGTTCTTGTTGTTTTAATTTGTTGATGCTTGTGAGACAGCCATAGAATATCTAGAAGACTCTTTCCAGTATTTGTCATGTTAAGGCACATTGAGTGTTTTTACTTAAATGTGTTTTCTATCTGTATACTTATCCTGTGATGTTGGCTCAAATTGTAAAGCAAAGCTAAAGCTTTCTAGTCCCTTTAGTTGCATAAGCCAAGATTTCTAACTGTAGTTCAAATCTTGTTATCAGTGGTGGAAGAAGCTCACAGACCTCTGCCACCAAGGGGTTAAATTTTTTCATCAAATATGTTTATGAGGGGCCACAGCTTTGTTGGCTGTACTGCCTTTTTTTTTTTTAAACTTTCTAGTTCACTAATAAAATGTATGTTAGATTGATTATTGTAAAAGTATAAACCATAGAAAATTTGACAAGATAGATGTGTAAATTATCCTTCTGACAGAACTAATGATGCACTCCAAGCACCTTCTGTTTTCTAGCGCTTGGTGAGCGACTTCATTAAATATGCGATGGCTGTTGGGTGGCTTCTCAGACGATGGCTCAGCTCCTTGTGGAATTGCATTATTACTAGAGGTATAAAACCAGGCAGACAAGCTAGCTGTTGGGTATCCTGCTGAGGTTCTAATGTGCTCCATCTTGTTGGAGCAGTTGTTTGCAGTCTTTTCAGGACAATTACATCCATAACCACGGGACACATTCAGTGAAACTATATTACAGATAACAGTGGAGACTGGCATTGCCTGCTCTTCACCTCTCTCTCTCTTGAGCTGCTTCAGTGTGGGGAGCTTATAGTAATGCCACTTTTACCACTCACAGAGTCGTTGCTTTTTTTTTTTAATCCTTTGGAGCAAGTCTGGAAATAACTGATCTTTAACTTTTTTAAAGTGCTTAAAATAATAGAAAATTCTCATGGAAGAGACCTTAGAGATTATAATCTGTTTGCAGGTGAAAAAACTAAGGCTAAAGCATAAGCCGTTGGTTGTCCCTTATGGAAATAATAGAGGTTACTGGTAGAATACCTTTTAGTTGGTAAAGACTATGTAAATAGGATTCTGTACTGTTTAGCTTCGGTATTAGAGCTGTCTTTAAGTGTTTCGTTTTGAATTTAAGATTTTTTTTTCCCTTTGGAAGCTCATTTTCTCCCATCTTAACACCAGCAGTGCATTATTATTTCTAAAAGCAAGGCAGAAATATCTTTTAGTATCATGCTATTTATTATTTTGATGACAATTTGATGGTTTCCTGGAGGACTGGACACAAAAGATGGTTTTAGTTGAGCTTGAAATAGTATTTAAGGTTTCCGAAAGGCAGATGTTATGATGTATCACTACAGCCTGATAAATGGGAATGCATTTTAGAATGACAGGCTGAATACTTTAATGAAAGAAGGTATCCCGTTTCATTTGGCCAATTAAATCACTGTTGATGACTTTGGATCATTAATGAACATTTGTGGAAAATGACCATTTGAATTCAATTATTACAATAATGCATTTTTTAGAGATATACTAACTGCACATAATCCTGACTGTAAATTAAAAGATTTATTCATTTTCCTACAAATAAGTCAGCATACTGCTTTGCTTTTTAATGCCAAAGCAAGTTGACTTTTCAGAATTCTTTTCAGATTGAGTACATATTCTTTCTTACAAAAGTTCTATGTAGGAAAGGTTATGTTTTTCATTGAGTACCTTTTGAAAATGTAATTTATGCTGCTGTTATGTTACTTCGTTATTCTCAGAACAAATTAGCAAAACCTAGAAACAAAGAAGGGGAACTTTATCCAGTGTATAAAAGCAAAAGATTAAGTTTACGAAGGATTAGGTATTTGATTAATTTCGTGCCTTGGAAGAAAGTCTCTAAATCTGGATAAACAATAGGAAGAAAGTAACCATTATTTGGAAACATGCAAATTAAGTACTGTGAAAGAAAATGTAAATGGAAGCTTTACAACCAGATTTTTTTTAAGTGTTTTAAAGATTCAGATTTTCTTATTATTTTAAGCTTTTGTAGTCCTTAAAATATTTTAAGGACACACTGCCTGTCATTTTTGCTAAGTATCCTCAGCAAATTCATTTTTAGTTAACTTTGTTTTCTCTGAAACATTGGTCTGTTTTGGTAGTTGAGACGGGGTGGGTTCTTTTGAAATGCATGTTTTTCTCATCTTGTTATTTGTAAAAAGGTCTGTAATCCCACTCAAAACTACCTTCAATCTCCATTTCATAGTTTATAGAGAAAGGAGACACTGTGGAGCATAGACTTCCCCTGGGAATACATTGAGCTTAATGAGCTTGATAGTCTGGTGGGCTCAATAAATCAAATAAAGCAAAACATTTCTCATTTTTGAATAAAAGCATTTATCACACAGTGTTTGTTCACTTGTGGTCACAAGATTGATTGGTTCCCAGCATCATAGTGTATATTGAAGCATTTTTTATTTTGTTTTTCCAGTGGGCAAGTTACGGAAGCAATGGCTAAAGGAAAGTATCTCTGACGTTGGCTTTGGGATGCTGAAGTCTGTCAAGGAATATGTGGACCCTCATAACATCTTTGGAAACAAAAACCTTTTATAAATTCATTAGTATCATTATGAAAAATGTTCCTTTTTTTAAGTCTTCAACTATGGTTATACCAGTAATCAAATATATCATGGACTATATTTCGGCTACCTTTGTTTGTTGGTTTAAAATGTTTGTTTTCATTCTGTATTTTGTTTTGTTTCTACATCTATGGATTAACAGATGGTATTCCTAAATCTCTCTCATTGTAGGTGCATCAGTTTACAGCCAACTGGTTGTTATTTCAAATTTCAGTCAGGCAGTACAGGGCTGCCATTCACTTCAGAGGAAGATGCTGCCAGCTGTTTTGTATTGATGCTTCCTCTTGGGGGAACAAAGGCAGATTTTGGTATTATCTGTTGCTTATCTAGCCTCTTTTTAAAAGATCATTTCTGAGAAGCAGATGTCTAGGGAAGGATTCCACTGAGGAGTGATACATGTGTACGTTGTTTAAGACATTTTCTAATGTTGGTAGGCCATTAAGGAGGAGGATAATAATGAAGGATTATAGGCTACCTGTTATTTAGAACACCTTCAATTCTGTAAGGTGCTTGGCCTATACTTTTCTTTGAAATTAGTATACATTTATAAAACCTTAAGTCATCAGTGTACAAATAATTCTGTTAGGGGACACGTTTTTGTTCTCTATGTTTCTGTTTTTATTGAGGTCTAAGTCATATTTGTATCACTGAGATAACCTATTGTTATCCTAGTTCATTTATGTTTGGTCAGAAAAGCTGACATCACTCACTGCAAGTGAAAAGGTTTATCATGAAATGAATGCCTTTATTGAACTTAGAATGTTTCTGATTTGCATTCTTGTTGCTGAAGTGCAGAAGAAGCAGCAACAACAGGAGCAGAAAGAAGACTGCTTACATTTAATGTCTCCAGTTGAAAGATGTTTGGCTAAAGAAACAACCATCGTTCAGCTATTGAATTGAAAGCCTCAACAGTTTCAATGACAAAAAAGTTTTTTTTTTTTCATTAACCCAAATAGCATGATAAATTTTTGTATAATGGTAAAGTTTCAATTTAGTTTTAATAATGGTTTCACGCCTTTTCTGAATTACTGGTTTAACCTAAATTTTTAAAAAATGTAATGTATTAATGCATATACCATAATCAAAAGTTTGAAATGTCCTATTTCTTAAATAATAAGGAGAACATTAATCACATTTAGAAAGCATTTTTACATTCAAACCTGGATATTAAAATAAGTGAAATGATTACTTTGAATCACTGTCTGCCAAGGTTCATGATTCACATTTTGAGATGGATTCTTTTCTTAATGCAATACCTAACTTTTGATAATTTTTTAAAATTAATATTTGATCAGATAATGTAAGTCAAAATGCAGACAATCCTTTAAAAGGACACACTGTCTGTGTATGTAGCAACAGCTCCAAAGTATTTTGGGGTAGTTTGATACCTTTTATATTGAAGTAGCCTTAACCATAAAATGAAAATTTAAAATTGACAAAGTGGTATTTTTAAGACTTCAAAATGAGAAATAGTTTTTAACTATTAAAATTGGCTTCAAACAAGTAAACTTAAATCTGTAAGCAAATCAAAATTAAATATCAGTTTAACAACAAATTTGAAATATTTATTTTTTAGAAACTGTCTCTCTTCATTGATGATTTATTTTTAATTATAATATTTCCAGCAGATCTTTGCCCTTGATATTTGAAGTAGCTGGACACTTGATGAGGAAATTGCCTCTAGAATTATAAAAATCTCAGCTTTGTAAAATGCATCTATTCATGAAGGAAATTTCTCTAATTGGTGATAAAAATATAAAATTTAATAAGGTACTAATATCTCACTGGAAGTTTAAACATGTTTCTGAAAAATTAAAAAAAAATAAAACATTCATAAGCAGGTTTATTCTCTTGCATGTGATTGTTATAACATTCTTTCCCAGGGAGTTCAATTTCAACAACCTCAGAAATCTGTGTTTGATATTAGGAAACTATAAATGTAACACCAGAAATTGTGTTCGCCATTCTACATGAACCTTATGGAAATTAGTGATTTTTGTCATTGTTTTTCTTTTTTCAATGTATGCAGGACTCCCCAACCTTGATTTTTATAATGGTGACTACATTTTGTAGTTGGAATCATTTCTACAGGGATCATTTTGAAACACAAGAACATTTATCAGTACTGTTTCACTCTGATTTAGTAAATCAGAAAGCCTTCCCCTTATTTTCACACACCCACTTCTGGGAGGTGCCTCAGTGTAGACTTAGTGTCTGTGGAGGACTGAGTTCATGAATATGCACAGAAGCACTTAAACCATGCATTGTATTTCTGAAGTATGTGAAATGGTTTCATAAAAGTTAAACCCAGGAGAATGTTATTTATGTGAGGCTTTTAAACTTATTTAGAATTAGTTTATTATACGTTTTAAAAGCCCGTAGCCTATTTGGTTTTCAGTACTACCTAACACTGACTGTCTCAAATTAGCCATATTTGTAATAGTGTTATTAAATTTGGTGATGTCACATTTGGGTTGGGGTTTCAGTGGGAGTGGGAACTTGCTGCTAGTGAGAAACGGCATTGAATACTAAAGACTCAACATGAACAGGCTTTATTGACCCTTAGAGAAACTGTTGCCTTAATGTTTGGTGCAATTTATAGTAGTACAAAAGTGAATTTAGTCTTATGATAAGTAAGCTGAGCTTTTTTAGTTTAGTAAGATTTGTGGAAGCCACACAGTTATTGTGCCCATCATTTTACACAAAGAAAGAGGATTATATTATTTCCTCTTCTGAGCGATTGGGAGTTTTCTTCCTAACAGTGCTTAAATAATATAGTACTATTCCTTACAAGTTCTTTATGAAGCTGGAAGCCTTCTAGTGTGCATAGCTATGTTGATGTATGTTGAAAACAAAAGCGCAACAAAGGATGAGCTTCCATCAGTGTGTATATTATACCAGATACAGATGGTTGCAAGGAAACCTTTTTTTTTCCCCAAAATATTAGTGATTGCCAAGTCCTAGCTTGCATTTTTGAAAATGCCTTTCTGCATGTTGGCCCCCAGAAGTTTTCCTTTGTCATATTATTGTATAGCTACAACTTCTTAACTATAGCTTATTAGAGATGCTCTGTAGTCCCAAAGTGAAGTGTGTTTCCTTGGCCATTCAAATGGGGCTGGGTTTGGCTGACCCTCTTTTCTATATAAGTGTTAGAACACAGTAATTTACTACAGATTGATTCACAAACGGTGTGTGCTGGCACTTGAGGCAGCCAAAATGGAATGCTATGGAAAGCACATCTACATTTTAAGAAACACTGAAACAGGAATTAAGGACAGCTTTAATAATTTTTTGTTTACTACTTTTTCTTTACCAACTTTGATTTTAATTAGGACTTAGCTTCTGATGGAAGAAAAGTGGGAAATACCAAGTGCCCACTTAGGATTGAAGAATCCAGAGTGTTTTACCTTTGGCTTTATGAGTTATGGAGCTTGGCTTTGCTCTAGGCTTCATGTTCCCAAATGAGCCATATGTCAATATATCCACTTAATTCTTACTAATTTCAGTTTCCTGAAAAGGAAACAACTTATACATTGATGCTGAAATCCAGAAAGTGTAAAAGGTTTTAATTAAGCTGTTGAAATATAGTGTCTGATATATGGGATGTAAGTTACTCAGCTTTCTGCTCCCTAAGCCAAACAGTGTTTGTCTTTCGTGTGAAATTTAACTGTAAAAACTACTTGTAATGTCAAGAGATTATAGAAGCATATTACTAATAAAATGGACCTGGGTCTAAGAATTTTTTTCTCTTAAAAGGGGGTGTGAAGCTGTTTATTCTTCTATTTGCATATGTTCTTTCAACTTTAGTTTTTCATATTCATATTTCCACTGATTTCAAAACAGAAACTTAATTTTTATAATTTTGTTGATGTAGCATAATGGAGTGCAACCTAGTTATGACTAAATTTTTTTGGATTTATAGCTGAGTAATTCCATTGTTAGCTAGGTTTTTATCTCTAATTGTTTTTTGAATCAATGTTACATTCTTAGGAGGTGTTTAGTTTCCTGTGAACCTGAAGCATTCCCTTTTGAAGCTTGGAAGAGCCTCAAAAATGAGCACTTGTGCTCTTGTAGCCACAGCTAATTCTTTAACAAATGAAAGTGGGGACCACTGATATATAGACATACAAGCCAAAGAATCATCACAGAATTTAATAACTTTAGTTCTGTGAACATAAAAGGATTTGTTTTTTGGTTCCCAAAGGAGATTATTTTGTATATTTTTTCCACAAGGAAGAAAAATAATACACTAAGTATCATTAAGAACATTTTTCAGAGACCAAATTCCAAATCTAAGAGAGAGAAAAGGAAAAAGTCTGTTTTAGGGTGGATTTCTAAGCAACACATCTACATGTTTTTAAGACTTCTTATTGTTGGCAGTATCTTTCCTGAACACCACATACACCCTATGAAACATGTTTTTCCTTTAAAGTAATCTTGTTCACATATCCAAAAGGACATGAAATGCTTATACTGGTGTGCAGTTTCTATAAGTAGTTACTTTTTGAACTACTTATACAATATCCCCCAAAGCTCACAGTGCCTTGCTGGAATTTTTTTGTGTGTGAAATAGCCATTATTTTAAATAAGTGGGAGAGGATAAGTCTTTAAAGACAGAGGTCATACAGTGGCTTAAGGCTATTCCTCTTCAAGAACATGTCAGGAATGAAGTAGTTATATTTAGAAACACTAATGATCTTTTCTGCTGTGTTGGTTTGGATCTTCTCTTCTAGTATATTTAACTAACTGTGTGGTGGACCTGTACTCTGATATACATCAAATCAGTCATGGGATTTGTATGTCCTTTTTATCCCTACATTTTCATTCCTGTTTTCCTAACCTAGTAGTCCTAGGAGGTGGCTTGGTGAATGTGGCACTGAGCCTTGAGATACTCATTTCATGCTTTTGGATGTTGGCTCACACAGCTCCCTGAGGAGCAGAGCCTGTAAGGGGGGTTTCTATTTCCTAATGTTGTGTGTCAGTCCTTTTTTGTGTGATGGTGCCTTCAGAATAATGAGTATTTCTGTTCCTGGGTGATGATAAATCTTAAAGAAATGTATGTAGGCTATATTAATTTTTGTCCTTTTTTGCTAAGCCTGTGAAATACTTTGGCTCTGATACAACTTGACTTGAATAATATCTTATCCCGAGTCTTCCTCCAAGGCAGTACATATTCCTGCCAGTACTGTAGTAATCTTCTGGGAACTACATGTGGGTAAGCACTTGTGTGTAAGCCATTATACTGCTGTAACTAATGCATACAGACAATTCTTCTCCTTACATTTATAGTCTAAAAGTGGATATGTAGTGGGAAGGAAAATTCCTGAGAGATTCCAGCATAGTTTTCTCAATTCAGACTGAGCCATACTGTTTTCCACAAGGGCTCAACACATAGTCTGTATACCGTGCTTTCAATGTATGTTCAGATTCTCCTTCTATTGGTTTTCCTAGAATGTACTGTTCTATAAGTAAATGCCCATGTGTGATTTTTAAGATGTGCTGGGGAAAAATAAAACAATACCACAACCACACATTGTTACAGAAATTGTTGTTATTTCTTGTTGATTCCATTTAACCTTTGTTGACAGCATCATGCTGTTCTCAGAGAAAACAAATAGGATACACTTTGTACCCATGAATAGCCTCTGTAGTAGTGAAGGACCTGTGTACAGATACTGATTAAGTTCCTGCCTATGACTTCCACACTGGAAAAAAGGTTGTGGCTCTCTGGGCTCTGAAATGACTGAAGATCAGACCTGTTAAATTCTGTTTTACATGATGCATCTCAATAATCGCTAGCCACCCTAAGATTTAGTTAGTTATTTAGTTACTAAAGAAAGCAGTTTTCTACCTGGCTTATATAAATTTAAACTGAATGAACCTTGGAATTCATCCCAACTTATGTCTACCCTACATACCTACATATAATTGCTAACTTTCACTGTTCTCCAGGTCACAGATAACCAGTCTTCCTGAACATTGCTGTGACCAAATGGGAATTCACTACCTTTCCAGGAAGCCTTTTCCAACTTCTGCTGTCTTCGGTATTAGGTTTGCGTGTGTGTGTGTGTGTTTTATTAGACTGAAATATGTGTCCCTCTTACCATTAATACAACTTTTGTCCATTAATACTACTTCATAAAGAATTGTCCATTTGCTCTGTTGAAGAGCTACTCTTCAGTAATTCAAAGACAAATCTCATGTTTTTCCAGATCTCCAGTCAACCTTTGCTCCTCTCATTTGTAGACTTTCACCATCTTAATCCTCTTCACGTGTGCCTTTTTGATGTTTTTAAAGTGAGGTGTCTAAGTCTAGACTGAATACAAATCTTTAAGAATGGTACCAATACTTCCTCTAGTCTAATCACTAATAAAGGCATTTCTGGTGGGTTGTCAGTCACTGTCAACTCATACTGAGTTTGAATTTAACAAAACTTGTCATTTCTGAATGTGATATTTTGACCACAACTCCCTGGAGACTGATTTTTTAAAGCCCGTTACTTATATTTATCCTTACTAAAATTTGTGTCTTACTGGATTTAGTTACAGATTTTCAAGATTTTAGGATCTTGACTCTTGTCCGGAATACTTTCTGTTCCATCCAACTTCAGTTCATCAGTAAAACAGACAGATATTGTCTGAATTTTCGTCCAAGTAATGACAGAACTGTACTGCAGAGCAAGGGCCTGCCTGATCCATGATCATGCCATTTCATTTGTGAAAGAGCATTCAGGATTCAGGCAACTACATTTCCACTTGACAAACTATTGCCCATCCCATAGTTTTATGTTTTGTCCACTAATAAGCTTTTTACTCAACGAATCAACATTTTTGCCAAATGAACATTAAACAAGCAATCATGTTTACTTAATTTAACATTGTCTGCTGCCAGACTGAAATCCTGATTTCACTGCTACCCTATCAGAAAAAGAAATGAAGCTTTACTGCCATCACATTTGCTTTTGCCTGTGTTCGGCCTCTGGGGCATGCTGCCCTCTTAAATGATTCATAAGCCCATTTTCTGCTGCATTTTCTGATGTGGTTTCACATCAGAAATTGGATGATGGACAAGCTCTGAAATCCCACCCTTGCATAGTTCTGCCATGTCCTCTATGCCTCATGGTGCTAAAATGCTGCTCTTAAAAAAAAAAAATTGCCACTGTAAAGTAACTTAGTAGAAGGTAGGATTCTAAATTTAAGAATGCAGCAGATAGAGTTCTATTCTGGACATTTTGGGTGTGCTTCATGTTTCTCTGTGAGCTGCAAGTCACTTTTTCTATTTGGGCCTAATTTCTTCACTTGTAAAATGGAAATCTCTGAGGTTCCTTTCAACTTGATCTCAGTGATTCTGATCGATCTGTTCTTTTGCTGAACACTACCCTAGAGTTGACTGTTGTATTAGTAATTTTTACTTCACCCTTATTTGCCCCACACAAGGCAAGAGGTAGCATTGTTATCACAACAACCCTGTAAAGTAAGTGATATAATTCCCTTTTTACTGGTGAAAAAACTGAGGTTTACTTAGGTTAAGAAGCACCCATCAAGTTAGTAGTTGGGAAGTGGCATTGCTGGGCTGTGGAGCCAGTGACTAACTCCAGCACCTGTGTCCTGGCTGCTTCACTGCCCTAGGCAACTTGTGCTGAGTGACAATGATGTATATATGATGTATATAGGATTTCTACATTGTAAAGTAGATTTTTATTGTCCTCTACAGAAGGACACAAGAGTGGAAGTTATCTTCAAGACAACATACCATAGAATGCCAGAAAGTCTTTTAGTCTCAAATGCTGTCTTGCTCAGTAAATGTTTAACTCACAATATCCTGTACTAATGAGTTTACTGGTTTAATATGATCTCATAAAAAGGAGTGCTGTATCCAATGGACTTAACACATTTGCATTTTTATAACAATATTGTACTCTGAGCTACACTAGAAAATATAAGACAACCTGTTTCTATAAGTTATACATCTTCCATAGAGAGACTGGAGATTGAAATAACTTAAAGAAATGTTTCAGTATAACCTAGAGACCCTCTAGGTTCTTTGGAAAGTAACAATTCATTAAAATCTAATTTAAGAAGGTTGCTGCTGAAGGATTGAGCTACATTAGGATACTCAAAAAGTTGTGTCTGTCTTATAGCTAGAATGAAAGTATACGTTTAGAATCTAGTGATTACCTAGTTATACAACCAAGACCGAGAGGTACTGCCTTATCACAAAATGTGCTGTTTAAAACTAAGGGCATAGCCCAATAAATGAAAACTATCGGAAACCCAAATGTCATTTTAGTCCCAGAGGTAGCTCAACAAGGATAAAAGGGAACAGTGCATAATGAGCTGCAAGTAACGCTAACATCAGGAAGATACTGTGTGTCAGAGAATACCCTCAGAAAAGCACAACCTCTCAGATGTTTCCAGGTCACCCATAGTCATTAAGGAAAAGATGAAGGAACCTAAAAAAAAAATTGTGTTTGAAAATGCTGATATTCACTTGAAAGGAAAGATCTTTCTTTGGTGATATCATACTTTTAGAGTTAAATTGTTTAGGTAACCAAACTGCTTACCTGTACTCAGACTTCCAGCACTGTTAACCCTCCAGGATGCTAGTGAGAAAATGAGTCTAGGTGAGGGTTATGGGGAAAAGTAGTCAGAGTTACTTCTTTAAAGCTTCCTCTTCAAGCCATTTGTCCTTTCTTGCATTTCCTAATAAGATTGTAAATTAGGGTACCTATCCCATAGTCCTCTATAAACATTCTAACCTTGGGTCAAACGTCAAACCTATCACTATGATTCTATGGATTACATCTCAAATGTTCTTCCAAGCCTGAGAGGCCATACCTCTATGTACTTATATCACCAATATAGGAGTGTCAGCTCCTATGATTACAGTTGTCTCATTGCCGGATGACCCACCTCCATCCCCACATAGTCATGCCAGTTTCTAGTTGTCTGCTTCTCATGAATAGATCGGAGTCAGCCACTACACCTGAGTTTCATAGATCTTATTAATGTGAACATTCTGCAGCTAGGGCCACATTCAAACAGGGAATGTCATGAGAAATAAAAACCCCTTGGCAGGTGTCATGTCACTGATCAAAGGAGTCTGTGCCTGATGATCGTGCATAGAAAGTTAAAGATCTTGTTCAGGTCTGAGAAAATGCATTTAACTACCTGTGTATAAACACATGCTCATATTTGGTGTAGGCATGTGAGGAGACCAAGGGATCGACTAATATTATGAAATACTGGATTTGATACTTGATCCCTTTATAATAAGACTGTGCAGGCATTATGATGGGTAAAGCTTTAGAAATAAAAGGACATTTCTTCAAGAAAAGTGCTTTTAACACTTAATATGTATGTTCTAGGAGCATAGAACAAAGATTTTCTTTTTTTTTTTTTTTTTGTGTTGGAGTCTCACTCTGTTGCCAGACTGGAGTGCAGTGGCCGCTCCCGGCCACCGCAGCCTCAATCTGCTGGGCTCCGGCGATCCTTCTGCCTCAGCCTTCCAAGTAGCTGGAACTACAGGTGTGCGCTACCTCGCCCGGCTAATTTTTTGAATTATTGTAGAGATGAGGTCGCGCCAAGTTACCCAGGTGGGTCTCGAACCCACGGGCTCAGGCAATCCACTCACCTCAGCCTCCCAAAGCGTGGGATTACAGGCTGAGCCACCGAGCCTGGCTAGAACAAAGATTTTCATTAGAGCTTTAGGGATGGAAGCTTTTTTGCCAAAATTTCTGTTACAAGTTCTTTCAGTGTTGCATTTTGTCTTTCTTGAGTCTTACTTTCCATCCATTCGCTAATCCCTGTCGTATTCTGGGACCAGTCGTTGGTGACTTCCATTGTGTAGGTGCCAAGGTCTGATTTTTCAGGAGTTTTGTCTTTGGTACACCTGACATTGCCTGTGGTCTTCCTTTGGTTTTTCCTCATTTGTGACAGATCTCTTGTTTTTCTCTTTAGTTCTGTTATTCAGTGTCAGTGGGAGAGGCTTTCCCTTCTGATTTTTGCTCAGTCCTCTATTCTTCCCTGATCCAGGCTCTGGATTTGTTCCATTTTGAAATAAAACCATGGATGAGAAGCTTTGCTGTCTCTTGTAGTTTTTGAAATTTGAATAAAGCAGGGGATGGGGTGCTAGGATTCAGAAACTACTTGCAAATTACAGTGTTCACTTATTGTGGTATGTGTTCCCTGAGACCCACTCCCCACCACCACTCTATATGACAATGCAAAGCAGAAACCAATGCAAAAAACAACTGAACGCACATACACCCAGACATACACACACCCCCAAAACAAACTGGAATAACAACAAAGTGAAACAAAACAACAAGAAAACTAAATACACACACACATGCCTAGCACAAAGTGAATAGAGAAGAAAAACAGAAAGACTGGAGGAGAAAAAAGTAATTCAGATCAAACCCTCACACATATATTGACACACACCTTAAACCATAAAAAATAGAAAATAACCCCAGAAGAAAAAAAGAGCAAAAACAAACCAACAACAAAATTGAAAGAGTAACACTCAACCATTCACATACACAGATAAACAGAAAACAACAAATAAAAGAAGAAAAAAAAAATTGGGGGGATGCAGATCAAACCCTCACACATTCATGCACAAAGGAAAAATATCTTAAAAATAGATGAACTAACAGGCAAAAAATCTTAAATAATTTTTAAAAAATTAAAATAATAAAAAAACCTGCTATCTTGTGACAGGCTCTGTAATAGTTCCTCTAATCAGGTCTCTCCTGCAAAGCCACCTCTTTCACTCTCTCCTCAGTGTTCAGAGCTGGGAAGGAGGAGGGACAGTGGAGGTGGGTGGGGCTGTAGTCCTCTCCTCCCGCTCTCACATGGTCAGGGAGATACCTTCTGGTGGGGAGATACAGGATTGTCTCTTCCCCAGGTATGTATTCACAGGGAGGGCCCCAGCCAGGCCTATCCTGGAATGAAGTTCTCCTATTGCAACTGATGTCCAGGCTCTGCCTGGGTTTGTCCCTCTCAGTTGTGGCCCAGTTATGTGGGTCTGATGTTCAGAGGATTACTGAGGAGGAGGGGGTTTGGGTCAGCCCCAGACTTACCACTGATCTCTTTGGAGTCCTTCCTTGTCCTTTTCTGGCCACACCCTTTGTTCTGAGGCTGGATCAGGGTAGGGGGTGGGGCACCTTCAAAGTTTGTACTTTCAGGATATTTCCTCTGGGTCACAATCAATCCCTGAGTAGTTGATCTGCCGGTCACAGAGATCTGGTCTATTGCTCTGTGGTGAGCAAGTCGGAGCACTTTCCTGTCCCACCTTCAAGATGGTGGTGTGGGGCCTCTCTTGTCCTCTTCCGTGGGACTTTGCCTCTGGACTTCCTCCACAGCCCCTGCTGCTAGTGCCCTGCCAGGCACTGAAGTGGTGAGGCAAAGCCTGGAGACAGCAGTCTCTCCTGCTGCAATGGTGAGGCAGAGCCTGGGATGATGGTCTCTCCCCACTGCTTTTTCACAGGAAAACTTTTGTCCATTAAAAAAAAATGTGCTGGGCTTGGTGGCTCAACCTGTAATCCCAGCACTTTGAGAGGCCGAGGTGAGTGGATTGCCTGAGCCTGCGGGTTTGAGACCCGCCTGGGCAACTTGGCAAGACCTCATCTCTACAATAAATCAAAAATTAGCCAGGCGTGGTAGTGCGCGCCTGTAGTTCCGGCTACTTGGAAGGCTGAGGTGGAAGGATTGCCTGAGCCCAGCAGGGCAAGGCTGTGGTGGCTGGGAGTGTGCCACTGCACTCCAGTCTGGGTGACAAAGTGAGACTCCAATTCAAAAAAATTTTAAAAATTTAAAAAATGGCATTCAGCTTCTGTGACC